>CM038671.1:263672792-263865245 GCA_021605145.1 Aegilops bicornis | reverse complement strand
GACACCGTTAGCTATTCAATACCCGCCTTTTGTATCGTATTGTTCAATCGCATCGTGAGGTGTTCGCTGTAACCAGTATTTCAATCTGCCTCCCTTAATATTCAGGCCTCGTATGACGCTAGTGGGCAATCGCTAAAGAAATGGATCTGGCTTCAGTAAGTAGACCGCTGGAGGTTCTGCCTTTCTTTCAACACAACTCCGGCGAATTACGCCTCGAAGCTTAGTGAGGTTCAGAGTATTTTTTAGTTAAATCAATGTATGTTGATAAGTTATCAATTCAAGCCTTCCATTCCTAGTTCCAAACATGTTTGGGCTGTCAAAGTTCCTTTGAAAAATCAAAAGTGTTTATGTGTGTGGTTTGGTCCATAAAACAAATGTTATTTTAACCAAGGACAACTTGACAAAGCGTAATCGATGCGATGCCATTGTGACCTACTAGGTGTAGTTTCGTGGATCGGGATGCCACGTATCAAACACCTTTTTTTCTTTTTGATTGCCCGCCAGCCAAAGCTTTTCTTATGGCAGCATTCGGTCCATATTGCTTTTTAATATTACTCCACCGAGGTGTCCGCCAACATGTTATTTGGAACGCGGGTTAACGGGATAGAGCCCTCGATCGAAGCGAGACATATTCACGTGAGAGGAGTCTCGCTGCCTTTGTTGTGGGCTCTCTCGAATTGCGGTATAAAATGATTTGGCTTTTTAACATGACAACACGATTCATTTTTTGCAAAGTTATTTTCCCGAGCCACGCCAAGATCTCGCTCGGTGGTCGCCAATTCACTCCTCATGACGGGAGGCTGCAAAGTGAGCTGCTTTGGTTATCGGATCTATCTCACGGGAGATGTAGAAGCTCGGGATATCTTTTTCAACTGGGTTTGATATGGATGGCCATGTAATAGGATAGGCAATTAGTTTACCTATCTCTTCTTTTGCCAGCCGTTGTGGCGCCCTTTTTTTTTTATTTGGCTAGTCTGTCTTCTAGCCCTTTTTTGGCCTCGTGTGAGCTCCTTTTTTATTTTCATTTGGAGAGAATTCTTAAGACCTTGTTGGAACTCTATCTATTTGTTTAATAAGAGGGTCCGATGCATCGCTTTTGATGCAAGAGGTCGGAAGTCCCTTTAAAAAAAAGGAGTTGAGCATATAATCTCATGTAGGGTCAACTGACTGGCGCCGGGGTCAAAGCTGTGGCTTACAACCACGCAGTAGCGCTCAACTAATGAACAAGACTTTGCAAAGATTTTAGTCACGCCAGGGCAATTTGATGGACAAGGAGACATGCTAAGCATGAAGAGATCTTTCGTAGTCCTTTATCCACGCTCTTTCTTTTATTATTCAGAGGTTCTTGGCTGAGCTGGAATTAGTGCCAATAAAGAAGTTATAAAAGCCAATCTCAAAGCCAAAAGAAAAAGTCACAAAACGTTGGCTTAAGAGTGACCAGGTGTGTGGCAAAATAAACGTAGATGCTGCAATCTCTAGGAACAATGCAAAAGGCGCAGGCAGCCATCTGTCAAGCGATTTACCAAGGTAATTATCTGGGTGCGCCGCGATGTTTTTGATGATCTTATTGATCCCGAATGCTTGGAAGCCCAGTGCCTGTTGGGAGGCTTTTTGCTCGCCACGGACTTACAGATGAGAAGGATCAGAGTTGCAACGGATTGCATGTTCACTGTTAATAACTTGTCCAGGAATTTTATGGGCTGCTCGGCGACAGTTATCAGGGATATCAAGCAAAGAATGATGCTTTTTGATGAGCCAGAAGTGGTGCATGAAGCTAGAGAATCGAATTTTGAAGCTCACGACTTGGCAAAGGCTCGGCCTCTTCTTGCCGCTTGGACGCACATTTGGTTATCCACAACTCCTACTATTTTATTTGTACCAAAACATTCTTAAAGTTTGAATAAAGTGTGGTAACCCCTCAAAAAAAAAAAAAAGCCAATGCTACCATGGGCCGGACTGAGCAGCAAACAGATGGCGTTGAATGCGACGTTAAGCATTTTAGAATTTTTTGAATTTTGCACAAGTAGAGCCATTTTTTTCTTTTGGAATCTGGTAGTACATGAGAAGCCGCTCTCTACAATTTCCACAAAACCTATTTGCAAGTTTTCAAAATGTAAATTTCCGTGAAATAATAGGATCATTTTGTGATCCGGGTGATAATGAGAATAAGCAGTCTCATTTCCGTGCTCGATGCACCACCTGTTATTTTTTTTAGCTTATTTTAGATGATTGTAAGCATCCTGTTCCTTAATTAATTTAAGGCACTTTATTCACGCGGGCGCGCGCAAAGGTGCGTCTGAGACAAACCCAAACATGCCACATTGATGGATGAACTACTTGGTTGGATCGCAAGCAAAATCGGTCAGAAGCTACTCGCTCCAACATTCTGAGCGTGCAAGCAATCAAACCAGGAAGGGGCACACTCTCCATGTCTGGACATTCAATTTGCCATCAGTTTGGACTTTGGACTACTTCGCAATGCCCAGCACAAATATCAGCTCAGCTCCTCATCAAGGTGAATGGGAGAAAGAGCTCAGGCATCACACAGAATGCAACCTTCCAGTTCCAGGATTTAAATCCAAGCGATGATAACATAAACCTAAGGTTTGCTATGCATTGCTTACTAGTAGTAGTAGTAGTTACTACAAGCCGAAGGCAGTAATAAGCTCATCGACTCCGGGAGACACACACAACACAAACTGTCTTCATAGTAAGCTTGATCTCGCAAATGAGCTCCTCTACAGGAAAACTTCCTTCACCTTGCCGTTCACCACAAGCTTGCACAGCCCATTGAACGCATCAGCATCTGCAACATAAGCATGATAACAGGCTTTAATGTTGTTACAAGGGGGAGCAACAGTGCTGGCCTAAAGGAAAGCTGGTACAATGTAAAAAATTATAGTTACTCCTGTTTTGCCTGCAAGAACATAACAAAGATATACATAGAACTTGAAGCCAAGAGAAAGCTTCCACAAAATGAAGACTTATTTGCAATTAATCAAGTATAAGAATGCTGAAATGTTGGGCTACGCGTGGCAGCTTATGAACTATAGTACCTATTTTTTTCCTACCAAGATGTAAATAATATGTTAACCTGAGATCTATTGTAAGATAATGAACACTTAAATTGGAAAAATGATTTAAAATGACAAAAAAAATCCAGAAAAGATATACAGTATTTCTCCGTCTGAAAACTTGTCATCAATTGGACAAAAGGGTGTATCTAGAACTAAAATACATCTAGATACATTCCCTTTTATTCATTTCGATGACAAGTATTTCCGGACGGAGGGAGTAGTAAATGTTTGAGTCCATTACCATTGTGTAAATTTTCGTGGAAAAAAATCACCTCTGCACATTGACTAAGAACTCCCAAGAATTCAATTTTTAGAGCACTAATACATGGCATGAAAATTATTCTTTTCCATGAAAATTTACAAGCATATAAAGGACTGAAGCATTTACTCCCTCCGCTCACAAATATAAGATGTTTTGGATATTTCCAATATGGACTACATAATGGACTGAAATGAGTGAACAAACACACACTAAAACGTGTCTATATACATCTGATTCAGAAAAAAGCTAAAACATCTTATATTTGTGAACGGGGGGAGTACTTGAATAAAGTTTTTAACACTGTCTTTTACATTCAGAATATGGTGTTCCGGGGTGCACTTGAGAATTACCCCATTTAGAGGATGAAACTAAAGATGTGAGTCATTTTGCATAACGACCCAAGTCAGTTCCGGCTTTAGATTCTTAAGTATCGAACAATAGTCTTAAGAGAACAGAGGACTATAATTTCTAAATTATAGAATTTTGCATCCCAACACAAGCAATCACGTGTATTCTGCTGATGTTCTACAATAACCTGAGTATGGATGAGAAATACAAATATTTGCTTATATAATCAAGAATGGCAAAGCCAAAGAACAAGCTAACAAGTGCGTGAGGGGATCTCATAGCATTGACCACTGCCAACTTTTGAAAAGAAAAAGAAAAAGTTCAGCTGCTCGTTACTGATTGAAGGTGGTAATGGAAAATAATAATTAAGAAAAAGGCAAAGCTCCTCTGATGTCTATGGAATTATGTAAAACATAACAAACTTCAATGTTGAACCCCGCAGCAGCAAGTATAATACAACCTTGAAGAGGCAAATAAAACCAATATAGGTGCATTAAATCTCACCAAAGTTGTCATCAAAATCTTTGCAACTTTCAGCACTGATGGACTGGTCGTTGTCAGCAATCCCAATAACCTCTAGATAATGTGATTCACGGCCTTCCGAGGCACCTCTGATGGTCAACTGATGTCCATCAGTCGACTGCCCAACAAGAACTCCACCTTGAGTGTGTTGGACCTTAAGTACTGTACGCACTCTTTGCCCAACAAACATCTTGAGAGTCTCTCCATGCACGATTGCTGAACGAAATGACGCATCCATGTCCATGTCTGCAAAGTGTAACTTCAGAATTATCAACTCAATTTAACAATATGAACCAGTAAGAAGAGAACAAAAGGAACTGCCCACTTATCCCCCTGTCACTATCATCATGCATTGGTGCGATGAATGAACAACAATACATGCTAATTAACTAAATAGGCAGCTATGCCATAAGTCATGACAGCACCGTGATGGCTACTAAAGTTCACTGCAGTAGCAGTATTCACAACTATCTGCTGTCATAATCCGTCCACAAAAAGACTTGTTTCGAACCAGATCAATTATGTGGTTGTCCATTTTACATTTCAATGGCTTCTAACCAGGAGCGTGCGCACATTAGTCACTGTCCTACAAGAGATCAGCCTTGGGCGTGCTGAAGAAATAACAGGAACAAGAACCCAAGCATACGTTGGTTAATACCAGGAAATCCGCGACTGGAGTGAACATCCAGTGGAACGACAGACTAGATGGGTGAGAAATCGCGGAAATTTCCGGATCTGGATTCGACTGCACACAGAAATCGAAGACCAGAACGGTGTACGCAAAGGCGAAATCAGCCTGAGCAGTAGTGCGACTGCGTTAGGGTTCAGTTAAACCTAAACCCCAAAAATTCTGGGAAAACAATCTGCCATTCTGGACCGGCAAAATCGAACGCACAACTAACACGACGCGTTGGAGTATCGGGCGAAGATTCGGAGAGGGGACGAAGCAGGCTTCGGAAAAATATTCGAAGAAAGCGAGGTCAGTCGGGAATTTCGTACCGAGAGAGGAGATGAGCCCTCGATCAATCTATCTACTCCTGCGCACCGCACCCCAGACGGAGATGGAAGCCTTCGAAGTGGCGCAGCGGAGGACTGCCCTGCTCTCGGCCGCGCTGGGGTTCTGCACTTCTACTGGATTCGAACGGTGAGCCGGGCGGCGCGGCGAAAAGGAGGTTATTTGGGGGACGAGACTTACCCATCCGTGTATGACTCGATTTAATTTAACAAAATAAAGACTTGCCCACCCTCTTAAAATTGGGAAAAAGATTATTAGATTAAAAGAAAAAAAGACAAATTGCAGGATAAAGCCGGTGAAAGACGTATTTAAAAGCATGGGAAGGAAGACGCAAGCTGGATTCTATTTGGGGCAAGGAAGAGATAGCTACGCGTTTCATCGAAAATGTTATTTATTTTCATGAGAAGTGAGTACATTTTAAGCAAAATTGTCCGTATGGCCTGGGTTGTCATGCTTTGCTGAGCTGTTTGTGTTGTTTAGATTTCAAACTATTTGGTTTAGGGATGTGAGGGAGATGATGATGTATGAATTTTTATCCTATAATGTGATTTTTTTAACAAAATGTAATGTTTTAGTTGGTCTTTTCTAAAGTTGTGCTACCTATCAATTCATATATATTAAATGACAACCACATGTACTAAATTAGTGTTGCAGTGTCGCATATTGACGACTTTTTTCCACGTGATGAGAGGGTATACAGGGGCTCATGTGTTTTTATAGGTTAATTGTTGCTGAATGATTCGAAAAATCATTGACTCGATCAAAATCATGATCCAATTTCAAAATTAAACACCTCAATCGAAATTGTGGACCCAGTCAAAATTATGAACCAAACCCAAAATTGGACACCTCAACCGAATAAAACTATGAATCAGATTCAGAATAACCTCGATCAAAATCAAGAACCAAATCTGAAATTGAATGCCTCAACCGAATGAGAGAGATAGATCCAAAATTAAGGAGCAAAGTGTATTTATGATGATGTATGGTCATTTTATAGGATGCATCCCCAAACAGTTGGTCAAACATGCTTTGCTCTCGCACGCATGAAACTTAAAATGATTCCAGGTTTTGTCTCACTAGAACGCCTAATCGTTTCGCTGCCGAGCCAAACTCTTCAAGCAGCGCAAGATAAGGAGCGACATACACTTTGGTGCAAGCATTGAGATGGCGGAAGACCCAAATATGCAAGCGTGAAATGTGGCGCTCACCCTTTATACTCGCTTCCTCTAGCAAGAGGACCGAATAAGCCTAAATATCGGCAAAGAATCTTAGATTTGCAAGACTCAGAAGCGACGGCTTAGATCTCCGGCACAGGACGGGTTCTCCCTCCGTGAGTTGCTCGCCTCTTCTCCGCCTCGCTCACATCGTCTCCAATGGCGTATAAGTAGCATACAACTGAAAGTGCATTGTTTCTCGAATGGTATTTTAATGTTGATGACAACAGTGGATAGTGACGAAAGGAGTACTAATGTCTTTATCTTAGGAAATTGGTTACCTATGGTTATCAAGGGAGATAGATGGACCCCTAATTCAAAAAAGGAAAAATATCTCTTTTCTTCGAAGACTTCGAGTATTTTGGGGTTTTTATCTAAGTCTTAGAAAACCATACTATTAAGAGAGGTCTCTCCATGGATCAATGGTGAAACTTATTTTGTTACTCTCCTAAGTTCACATCCCATTGCCGCTTAAAATAGCCAAACTAAGCATTCCATCATCCACCATATATGCTCCTCAGGAATCCAAGATTGGAACTTCCCTCTGTCCATTTTTGCCTTCCCGTACACCCTCTAGAAGTAACAGCCATACATTCCCGGACAACCTTCCCGGAGCTCCTGTAATCAAGTTGGCCTCTGCTGTTCAGCCGAGTATGCCCCAAAACCAACTCCTGTAACTGGAGCCCCCGAGTCGCCTGTAATCAGCTTGTCACTTCCCTGCATGTACTTTGGCTTGGCGTTAGTGGCTCTAGTGTTAGCTAGAAGGCGTGCTTTGTGTAGGACCTTGAAGTATGTCTTGAGGGGGGGTGATTAGACTACTTGACCAATAAAAACCTAACTCTTTTCCCAATTTTAGACTTTGGCATTTTAGCTATTTTTGAACAAGTCAAGCAATCTTTCACACAATTCAAGCAAGCATGCAAAGAGTATATTACAGCGGAAAATAAAGCATGCAACTTGCAAGAATGTAAAGGGAAGGGTTTGGAGGATTCAAACGCAATTGGAGACACAGATGTTTTTGTCGTGGTTCCGATAGGTGGTGCTATCGTATATCCACGCTGATGGAGACTTCAACCCACGAGGGTAACGGCCAGCGAGTCCACTGAGGGCTCCACCCACGAAGGGTCCACGAAGAAGCAACCTTGTCTATCCCACCATGGTCGCCGCCCTAAGGACTTGCCTCACTAGCGGTAGATCTTCACGAAGTAGGCGATCTTCTTGCCCTTACAAACTCCTTTGGTTCAACTCCACAATCTTGCTCTGAGGCTCCCCAAGTGACACTCTAGCCAATCTAGGAGACACCACTTCAAGAAGTAACAAATGGTGTGTTGATGATGAACTCCTTGCTCTTGTGCTTCAAATGATAGTCTCCCAACACTCAACTCTCTCTCTCTCTCTCGATTTGGATTTGGTGGAAAGAAGATTTTAGTGGAAAGCAACTTGGGGAAGGCTAGAGATCAAGATTCATGTGGTTGGAAAGGAATATCTTGGCCTCAACACATGAGTAGGTGGTTCTCTCTCAACCTGTAAGTTGGAAGTGTAGGTTTGTTCTCGATGGCCTTCCACGTAATGAAGAGGAGGTGGAGGGGTATATATAGCCTCCACACAAAATCTAACTGCTACACACAATTTACAAAACTCGTGGGACCAAATCATCAAACCTCTATCGCACCGATTTAGTAAACCTAGTGACCATTAGGGTTTTCTTTGTGGATCGACATGCATCTCGGTAGGACCGATATGGTTAGGGTTAGGCATAACGTAATCTCGGTGATACCGACATTCAAACTCGGTGAGACCGAATTTGGTAATTAGCTAACCGTGAGAGTTGGTCGTAAACTCGGTGGGACCGACGGTTGCTCTTTCTAAGACAGAAAAGTTACAAAAGGGAAACATAGAGTTTACATTGTAATCTCGGTGGACTGACGTCACTTCGCTAGACCGAAACGCTACGTAAGGGAAATAGAGAGATTATAATCCCATCTCGGTGAGACTGAGATCCCATTTGGTGAAACCGATTTGCCTAGGGTTTGTGGCAGTGGCTATGACATTTGAACTCGGTGGCGCTGGATAGAAAGAATCGGTAGGGCCGAGTTTGACTTTAGGTTTAGGTCATATGTGGATGTGGAGAAAGTAGTGGAGGGTTTTGGAGCATATCACTAAGCACATGGAGCAAGAGGATCATTACAACACCTCATCCCTTCTTGATAGTATTGGCTTTTCCTATAGACTCAATGTGATCTTTGGATCACTAAAATGTAAAATTTAGAGTCTTGAGCTTTTGAGCTTGAGCCAATCCTTTGTCCTCAATATTTTGAGGGATCCACTTTCATCATCCATGCCATGCCATTCATTTAGCTTTCCTGAAATATTCATCTTGGAATAGTATTAGCTCAATGAGCTATATGTTGTTATGAATTACCAAAACCACCTAGGACAGCTTGCACTTTCAATCTCCCCTTTTTGGTAATTGATGACAACATATAGATCAAAGCTTCGACAAATGATAATAAAATTGAAAACATCGTCGCTTGAGAAGTATGTGATAAGCAAGAGCTCCCCTAAATTTGTGCATATTTTAAAATTTGCTTTGACTGCAAATGCACAAGAAATTAGGCTCATGGGTTACTCTTCCATGTCACATACATCTTGATGGAGCGCCAAAATAATAACGATTGAATACATGCACTCATCACCAAGCACAAGGAATGATCATATAAGGATAACTAAGATAATATCATAAAACATATGTAGCTTATGATCAAACACATGATCATCAATGTCTCACAGTTATTGCATAGTATCTCAAGCAATCAAACGCAAAAAAGTTCAACCAAGAAGACAAGAGAGAACAAAAGCAAATCTCTCTCTCTCGAAGCCTATGATCTATACATTTTTCTCCCCCTTTGGCAACAAGTTACCAAAAAGTTCCTAGAAAATGCATAGCACTATGTCGCCTCTCGTGCTTGGTCTTCCGTGGTGGTAGACACGACTCCAAGGATGAACGATCAATAGACGTGGTAGGAGTCAAGAAGTTGGAGCCGAGCTGGTTGAGCCGAGCTGTAGCCGAGTCAAGAAGTGGCTCGTGTCTGGAGTTGGCACTGCAATGACCTCCGAGCTCTAGGCACTCGCAAATGCATCAGCTTGTCGCCTTGCCCTTCCTCTCCTACATATCATCTAGTAATCGCTTCCACAAATGACCGAATCTTAGTCACTTTGACATCAAGATCATAGAATTTTTGTTCCATGATTCTCTCCAGTGCTCTCCTGGTTTTGAGTTAGGTGGCCAACCCTTCTCAATCCGTAGAGTTGATGCTATCAAGTAACCAAGCTGCTCCCGCTTGTTCTTCGTAGTACTCCTATGCCTCTCGCTTAGAGTGGGCATCTTTGCAGCCTTTCTCTTGCCTTGCCTTCTCCTTTCTCTCCCGAGCTTGCAATCGATGATGGTTCATTCTCACCATGACAACTCGATTGTCCTCAAATTCGTGGATAGAGAACCATGTGTTCCTTTATCCAATAGATACTTTCTCGCGGCCCATCTTCGAAGTTTATCAACTCATGAATCAGGTGCATAACCACGCCCTCTTCTCGACCGTCATTGCCCTCTTGATTGTCTCAACTATGAGGCTCATGACCTTGAATTTCCGAGGCAACATCAAAACATGAAGCAAATTGATTGCAAGCCCTCTAATCATGTTATGGTCACCGATTTGGGCAATAGAGCATGCCTTAAGATCCAGCTTGATCGTGAGGCAGCCCCGACAAAGAGAAAATGGATCGCTCCAAACTTGAAGGTCTCAAGTGCATCATCCGGGATCTCCTTGTACATGTGTGACATAGAGTTATGATCCATTTTCTTCTTACCATAAATGTCCAGTCATCCTCACTTTCCTTTGGGGGCATTGATCAAACTTGCCCATTCCTCTATGGTAGACCTGATATCCGGTTCCTTCGACATCCACACTATCCTCGCCATCTCGATAGAAATGTGGTGTGGAGTAGAATTGCATGATGAGTTCATCGCTCCAGCTTGGTGAGCTTCTCGCCCAACAAAATTAGCAACTCCACAAGCAATCAAGCCGCCATATACCTGCAGGTAGTGTTCTGCTGCTCTCCTTCATGTAGGTCCATTGACTCCATCTCATATCGCAAACTATGGGCTTCTTATCCAAAGAAGATAGTCTCATAAAAGTCCTGGCTGCTCCTTGGTGTGGAACCCGTAGTCCACAACAGTCCTTCTCCTCGTGGGCATATGGATCCGACTCTCTCCATAGCCTCAACCCATTATCTCTCCCCGATCTTCATGTTTTCACCACAGTGATGAGCATCATTGTGGTCCGGGATCTTGGGTTTGAGCTTCCTTAGACTCCGCCCTTCTTCATCTTCTTCAGCCCTTCAACCTCGTGCATTGGGGCCTTGTTCTTTTCAAATTACCGGTATGCTCCTCGGTATTCCTCTTGGGTGCATTCTTGGCTTGGGGCAGCTTTGGGCTTGGAAGTTGCAGCCCTGATTTGCTAGCATCACCCATCGCCTTTTGTGCCTTGGGTGCCGGTTCTGCAACCTCTTCTTCTTCTTCCTCTTCCATCATGGAAGGCTTCCCAATCACTCTTGCCATGGTCTTCTTGACCCTTTCTTTCCTTTTCTTTCCCTCTCCAGCAACAGGCTCTTTGGGTCGAGATTCCAAAGGAGCATGAGTAGACACTGGCTTTGGACATTGGTTGTTCACCACCGGCCTTTTGATTTTCAAACCAAAGCTCACCGCAGATGACCCGAACTCCTCTGAGCACTTTCTTCTTGGAGCTTGCCTCATCCCTCAACTCCGCCACATAATCCTCATCCTCGCACTCGAGGTCTTCTTCTTTCTTGTCCTTGTATGCCCTTGGGCAAATTGTTTTGAGTGCTTCGCTTCCCCTCATCTCGAGCCGCTTGAGGACTAGTGCCTCGCCAATTGGATCTGCTCTTCAGATTTGTTCTGGCTATCACTTTGGTCTGACATGCTGTTCAACTGACTGCTGACCTTGTGAATAGTTATAGATGAGGTAGAGAGGATGAGCATCACAAAATGCAGAGATTTTTGTAAAAGAATGATTCAAAAAACTTAGTTTTAGTTTCCCATCGAAAACATTTCTGATCTACCGATTTTCAAACTCGGTGATATCAAGCGCTTTGGAACTCTAAACTAGTGAACCCGGTCACGACCGAAGTCACACCGCGGCACCGCTGATCGCTAGGTTTCACAAAGTCCCAAAATCGGTCACACCGATTTGTAATTCTTCACGACCGAGACTTACTAGTGCAATGGCATTAGCCAATGCAGTGGGACCGAAGTTTTTCAACTCGGTGGTTTCGAGATGGTTTCGCGGAAACCTAACCCTAAATTTTCTAATCGCAACTATTCTAAGGATTGATTTGACCGATAGGGAGTGTTTCAATCGTGGTAAGATGCATAATGAACACAATATGTTGAGAATCTGGACGAGGAAAGCACCGTGATCGAAGTTCATACCCTAGTTCGGGCGGAACTCGCCATTTATTTTACAACGGGTGGAGGAGAATTCCGCTGACGACGGCGAGACCAAATGACGGTTGTGGAGGCAATCAAGCATTTAAGACGACGATCCAGAGACCAAGTTGGCAGAGCGAAGCTATGCGTGGGCGAGAAGATTCGAGAAAGTTTTCCAAATTTTGCCCGTATGCGTATATATAGTCTGATCCTGCCGTGTGACCGAGTGGTACAACTCAGTATACGAGATGCAAAACCGTGAACAGTTATTGCAACTCGTGTGACCGAAGTACAAATCGTTGCACCGAGATGAAAACCTAGATCGACTTAGTAATCTCGGTATGACCGAATGGAGGAATCGGTCGACCGAAAATCACAAAGAAGTTTTGGAAGTTTAAGTCTATGACGAACCGGGACTCGAAAAGCTCCTCACCCGCAGTGGTTCGAATCACTTGATCAAATTTTGTGATGTAGCATGAATAGAGTTTGAGACGAGAAAAGCATAGATAGCTAGAGAAGGTTCTTAGGCATTCTTGTCCATCCACTTGGCCAAAGAAAAAGAAGCCAATCTATCAAAAACAACAAGTGGATGTCCTCGAATGAGTAAATATGCAAACCAACATGCTCACATAATAAGATGACAAATTAAATATGTGACAAAGCATGCACAACCAATTCTAGCATCTATCAAACAATTGGCGATGACTAGGTCATCTACATATGAGTATATTGACTTAGGAGTCAAATGAGAACATTTGATCATAGGTCATACTCATCGCTTAAGCTCAAGTGGGGTTACCACTTTACATAAAGCATTTATGTGTTCACATCATTAGAGTTGCTTTGACTCAATTCTTAGAGTTAAGCTCCCCTAGATGTGAGATCCCCCTTAGAGGGATAAACTAACCTTGGGTTTTGTCGATGATGACTTCATGTAGGTGTTGAAGATGTGGATGCTCAATGTTGATGTAGATCGCTTGGAGCAATCCTTTTGAGTGAGTTGCACTTTCAATACCTACATGGGTTAGTCCCATAAGGAACAAACAAGAATATCCATAGACATAGAGTGATGCACACACAAAATGATGTCCATGAAAACATTAGGTTACCTTGTCCCTTGCCTTTCCAACATGAAGGTTTGTGACTCCTTGAACTATTGCAAGATATGGAAGTTGATCGCACTTGTCCTTGCCATAATGATATGAGTGAAAAATGTTCACGGAGTCACCCTCAAGAACTCTCTAGTTCTTTCTTCTTTGGGATCCACATCATCTTGATGGGAATCCTTGGTGTAGTAGTTGTACTTGATGACGAGAACTTGGACGTAGTCTTGGGAACCCACTTGACCAAGGCCTTAGGTGCTTCTTCAAATGCATCAATTTCCTCTGAAGCTTGTCCTTGCCTTTGTTCTTGTGGTCTTGTGGTGGAAGATCATCTTGAGCTTGTGTTCCCTTGAAGGAAGTAGGATCATACTTCTCTTGTTGAGGACCAAACTTCGCCTTGGGGTATTGATCTACTTCCCACTCAACTCCATTGGCATTGAACTTTCGCTCAAAACCAACACCTTGATTCTTCCCAGGCCTTCCTTGCTTATGCGATAATTTCTCAAATTGCTTGCTCCCAAAGAAGACTCTTGTATACACCTTTCTCTATAATTCCCTTCAATAAGTTGTTTTCTTGCTCAAGTGTAACTTGGCTAAGAGAATCATTAGTGGAATCAAGAGAACTACTAGAAGCAACAATATTGGATTTAGCATTATTATTGTTACTACTAGAGGAAGAATCTTTTTTGTTTCTTGTTACTAGACTTGACTTGAGGCATGTAAGTTGATAAGAGTAAACGCTTGGCAATGTAAGAAGAACTTTTCTTACGAAGATCATCATTGATCGCTTAGGAACTCATGCTCTTGCTCAAGATTGAGCTTTTCAAAGCGTGAACTTCTTATGAGCCCTTAAAAGTTCTCGATGATCTTCAAAGATAGTTTCATGAGCTAACTTAAGAGTGTTTAGTTATTTAGTTAGACGCTCAATTTTCTCCTTATCATTGTCATTCGTTTCAAATTTTGATTAGCATGATTAATTGACATTTCATCATATTATTCATCACTAGAGTTGTCAACAAGTAAATCATCATCACCTAGCAAGTCATCTTCATCAACATCAAAATCAACATACTGGGTGTGTTACCTTAGGACCTTTTGGCCATGAAGCATCTACCAATTCCTTCATTTGGTGATTCAAATATGTCGTAGGAGTTGGTTGACACAAGTGCTAGACCGGCAACACCTTCATCTTGAGTGTATTCGAGTCGAGAGTGATAGCTTCTCTCGAGTGATGGTCGGAGTCTGAGTCGGATATCCATTCACCAACATGAGCTTGATGTCTTCGCTTTGTGTAGCTCTTTGATGACTTGTCCTTCCTTTCCTAATCCTTGCTTCTCCATGAGGGTCTTCGCTCATAACGATCATCTCTACTCCTTCTCTCTCTTGGTGGTGATTCTTCTCTTCTTTTGTAGGGTGCCGTGACACTCATTGGAATAGTGTCCGGTCTCCCACAATTGTAGCAATTGCGCCTCGACTAGAAGATCTTTTGTCATTGTAGGACCTTGACTTAGAGCTTCTTTCTTTGCTTCTACTCTTGTAGAATTTGTTGAAGTTCTTCACCATTAAGCTCAATTCTTCATTGAAGGTTAGTTTCTCACTTGATGATGTGGGGGCTTCACATGAGGCTTTGTAAGCACCACTCGACTTGTTGTGAAGTTCCTCCTTATCCTTGGAGTGACATCTCATGAGCAACAATTCTTCCAATGACTTCAGAGGCTTGAGATCTTTGTAATTGGGCATCATTTGGATCAATGTGCACGGTATCATATTTTCCATCCAATGCTCTTAGGATCTTCTTGATGATGAATCTATCGGTCATCTCTTCACTTCCTAAGCCGGGCAATCTCATTTGTGATAAGAGCAAGCCTATAGTACATTTCAAATACACCTTCACCATCCTTCATTTTGAACTTGTTAAGTCGACTTTGGAGCACATCCAACTTGGATTCCTTGACGGAGTCGGTACCTTCTGCATATCAATCAAAGTATCCCAAATTTCCTTTCAGATTCTCAAGACGGCTGATTTTTTGAACTCCTCGGGCACAATCCACCTAAGAGGATATCACAAGCTTGGAGCGTTGTATTGCAACATATTCAACTCTTCCAAGACTAGCTTCACGGTCCTGCTTCTCCCCATCAAAGAATTCACCTTGCAAGCCAATACACACAATAGCCCAAACGGCGGGGTTATGTCCGAGAATATGCATTTTCATCTTATGCTTCCAACTAGCAAAAATTAGTGCCATCAAAGTAAGGACCTCTACGATGATAATTTCTCGCTAGACGCCATACTCTCCTAGGTTGTGAAACCAAGGCTATGACCACCAAAAGCTATGGAAATCAAAGCAAATGGAGACCAAAGCTCGATACCACTTGTAGGACCTTGAAGTATGTCTAGAGGGGGGGTGATTAGACCACTTTGACCAATAAAACCTAGCCTTTTCCCAATTTTAGACTTTGCAGATTTTAGCTATTTTGAACAAGTCACAATCTTCACACAATTCAAGCAAGCATGCAAAGAGTATATTGGCAAAGTGGAAAATAAAGCATGCAACTTGCAAGAATGTAAAGGGAAGGGTTTGGAGGATTCAAACGCAATTGAAGACACAGATGTTTTTGTCGTGGGTTCCGATAGGTGGTGCTATCGTACATCCACGTTGATGGAGACTTCAACCCACGTAGGGTAACGGTTGCACGAGTCCACGGAGGGCTCCACCCACGAAGGGTCCACGAAGAAGCAACCTTGTCTATCCCACCATGGTCGTCGCCCACAAAGGACTTGCCCCACTAGCGGTAGATCTTCACGAAGTAGGCAATCTTCTTGCCCTTACAAACTCCTTGGTTCAACTCCACAATCTTGCTCTGAGGCTCCCAAGTGACACTCTAGCCAATCTAGGAGACACCACTCTCCAAGAAGTAACAAATGGTGTGTTGATGATGAACTCCTTGCTCTTGTGCTTCAAATGATAGTCTCCCAACACTCAACTCTCTCTCTCAGGATTTGGATTTGGTGGAAAGAAGATTTTAGTGGAAAGCAACTTGGGGAAGGCTAGAGATCAAGATTCATGTGGTTGGAAAGGAATATCTTGGCCTCAACACATGAGTAGGTGGTTCTCTCGTAACTGGTAAGTTGGAAGTGTAGGTTTGTTTTGATGGCTCTCTCCACGAATGAAGAGGAGGTGGAGGGGTATATATAGCCTCCACACAAAATCTAACCGTTACACACAATTTACCAAACTCGGTGGGACCGAATCATCAAACTCGGTCAGACCGATTTATTAAACCTAGTGACCGTTAGGGTTATCGGTGGATCGACATGCATCTCGGTAGGACCGATATGGTTAGCGTTAGGGCATAACGCATCTCGGTGAGACCGACATTCAAACTCGGTGAGACCAAATTTGGTAATTAGCTAACCAGAGAGTTGGTTAGGTAAACTCGGTGGGATCGATTTGCTCTTTCGGTGAGAACGAAAAGTTACAAAACGGAAACAAAGAGTTTACATTGTAATCTCGGTGGGACCGATCGCTCACTTCGGTTAGACCGAAACGTTACGAAGGGAAACAGAGAGATTACAATCCCATCTCGGTGAGACCGAGATCCCTATCGGTGAAACCGATTTTCCTAGGGTTTGTGGCAGTGGCTATGACATTTGAACTCGGTGGCGACGGATAAAAAGAATCGGTAGGGTCGAGTTTGACTTTAGGTTTAGGTCATATGTGGATGTGAGAAAGTAGTGGAGGGTTTTGGAGCATATCACTAAGCACATGGAGCAAGAGGCTCATTAAGCAACACCTCATCCCTTCTTGATAGTATTGGCTTTTCCTATAGACTCAATGTGATCTTGGATCACTAAAATGTAAAATGCAGAGTCTTGAGCTTTTGAGCTTGAGCCAATCCTTTATCCTTAATATTTTGAGGGATCCACTTTCATCATCCATGCCATGCCATTCATTGAGCTTTCCTGAAATATTCATCTTGGAATAGTATTAGCTCAATGAGCTATATGTTGTTATGAATTACCAAAACCACCTAGGGATAGTTGCACTTTCACTTTGGAACTAACAACGAATCCAAAGACACCCAAGCAAGAAGATTTTTGAGTGAGCTTGATGAGCCACAAGTATAGGGGATCTATGTAGCCTTTACGATAAGCAAAAGTATAGAACCTAACGAGGAGCGTAAAGAATTGACAAGCAACTTTCGACAAGGTTTCAAAGGTAAATGTTGTAAAGATAATTTGATAGCAAGATAATTTGTAACAAGATAAATAGTAATAAAATTAATAGAGTGAAGCAAGCGGCCAATCCTTATGTATGCTAATGACAAGCCGGCGGTGTTTCTTGTAATAGCTAAAGCACTCCGAGGACACGTGGGAATCTTGTCAAGTTACTTTCACCACCATTCGTTAACTTACCGTTCATTGATCTGGTAAGTACTGGTGGGTGGACCAGACTATTCTTACTTGAATAAATACCTACTTGCGATTATACCTTCCAAGCAAGCATCCATAAATATAAGAGAGGTAACTAAGATAAATCTAACCATGGCATTAACTAATAGGATCCAAAACAACCCCTCAAGGAACAATTTATAAACGGGGATTTGAGTTTCTATCTTTCCCGCAACCCATCATCTATAAACTAATTCCACAATGTCGTTACTGGTACCAGAACATGAAGAAAATCGAGTGAAACTAAACTCACTACGGATCTGTTCTATAAATAGAGCAAGGAGCGCCTGTGATACCCTCCCGAGGCACGAAAGTTAGATTTTTCTCATAAAACAAAATATCCAAATTTACACAAACTTGGTACTCAATAAGGAGGCATGATTGACATTCCACCTAAAGGATATTAATTGATGACACTTGGATAATCCATGATGGGTGTCTCAAAGACTAGTGCAGTAGACGTATATACAAAATGGTTTTTAATCTCTTCCATGACGGCATTTTAAACCGTCACCTTGTCACAAGGTGTGCGATAGGGGGTCCTTCCCACGCCGACTCCAGAAACCGCTTCGGGGATAGGTGATACATCTTCAACGTTTCTATAATTTATTAAGTATTCATGCCATGTTTACAATAATTTTATATGGTTTTGGTATGATTTGATTAGAACTAACCCAGACTGACGCTATTTTCAGCAGAACTACCATGGTGTTGTTTTTTGTGCAGAAATAGAAGTTCTCGGAATGGACTGAAAATTTTCGGTGATTTTTTATGGACCAGAAGAGACTCCCAAAGCACCGAGGTGGGCCAGAAGTGATTCATGAGGCCACAAGCCTAGGAGGTGCACCCGCCTCAGGGCGCTGCCTCCGAGCTTGTGGGCCCCTCACCCCCCTCCCCCCTTGACGTGAGACTGACGCCAAAAATTCATATAAATACCAAAAACCCCGAAAAGAACCCTAGATGAAAAGTTCCGCCGCTGCAAGCCTTTGTAGCCACGAAAAACGAATCAGGACCCTGTTCCGGCACCCTGCCGGAGGGGAAATCATCACCGGAGGCCCTCTTCATCACCCCGGCGGTCTCCATGATGAGGAGGGAGTAGTTCACACTCAAGGCTAAGGGTATGTACCATTAACTATGCGTTTGATCTCTCGCCTCGTGTTCTTGATTTGGCAACGATCTTGATGTATCACGAGCTTTGTTAATATAGTTGGGTCATATGGTGTTTTCCCATCTCTATCTTGTTGCGTATGAATTGAGGTTTCACCATTATCAGATTGAATACTTTGTTGGATTTGAGAACACTTGATGTATGTCTTGTGATAGGATGCCCGTGGTGACAATGGGATGTTCTATTGATTCACTTGATGTATGTTTTGGCACTCAACTCGCGGATTCCCGAGGTGACATTGGGGTAATCTATGCATAAGGGTTGGTGCACGCTTTTCATCTTATTTCTCCGTAGAAACCTTTGGGGCACTCTTTGAGGTTCTTTGTGTTGGATTAAATATTATGAATCAAGTTGTTTGATGCATATCAGATAATTGACCCAACTGATACGCAGTGGTGACATTGGAGTATCTAGGGTGACATTAGGGTTGATTGATGTGTATCATATGGTGTTATTTTAGCTCTAGGGTTGTTTGTGACACTTATAGGAATAGGTCAAAAGATTGATCAGAAAGAATAACTTTGAGATGGTTTCTTACCCTACAAGCAATTTCATCTTATGCTCTCCGTGATAGGAACTTTGGAGTGACTCTTTGTCGCACGTTGACGGATTGCCATATAATTTAATTATGTTATCATTGTTGAGAGATTACACTAGTGAAAGTATGAACCCCATGCCTCATTTTCAAGCATTGCAATACCGTTTTTGCTCACTTTTGTTACTTGCTAACTTGCTGTTTTTATATTTGAGATTATAAAACCTATATCTACCGTCCATATTACACTTGTATCACCATCTCTTCAATTCAACTAGTGCACCTATACAATTTACTATTATATTGGGTGTGTTAGACACATGAGACTCTGCATTATTTGGTTGACGAGTTGTTTGAGAGAGACCATCTTCATCCCATGCCTCCCACGTATTGATAAACCTTAGGTCATCCACTTGAGGAAAATTGCTACTGTCCTACAAAACTCCGCGCTTAGAGGCCCAACATGAGTCTACAAGAAGAAAGGTTGCGTAATAGACATCAATGGGTCCTCCGGTCACACACGCGGGGCAAAATGAGCTCGCACTACAAAAAAAATATACTTTCGTGATGATACGTGTTTGTCATAGTAGGTCGCGTCTTTTGTCATGCATGTACATCCATGACAAATTTATGACAGAATCAAGATAGTCATATCTATGCTGTCGTAGAAGTGTTCCATGACATTACCAAAATTATCATCACGGAAGTGTCCACTTCCATGACGAGATAAATCGCGGCACGTAAGTGCTTTTCGCCAAGGGTGACCGACACGCGGCATCCACCGTAATCTTAACGTCGTTAAGCTATCGGGTCGGATTTTGATCCGATAACCCGTTAATGTACCATGACCAATACCGATTTTCCACGTAAAATTTCATTGGCCTTTAGCTAGGCCGCCCATTATGGTCTCAAGAATCCTGTGGGCATTTAGTCGACCGCCCAAACATGGCCCACAAAGTTTAAATGGGCCGCCCAACCGAAGGCCCATAAGATTTAGCGGACTATAATGGGCCGCCCACTAAAGGCCCACAAAATTTAGCAGCACTATAATGGGTCGCCCAATTAAAGGCCCACAAGATTTTATGGACCACAATGGGCTGGCCCAAATAAAGGCCCGCAAGATTCGCAGACTATAATGGGCCGACCCAGCTAAAGGCCCAACATTCTTCGTCAAATCGCCCACAACTACCTGGTCTAAACTTGTCATCAATGCGCCCATGGTCACTTCTCCGCCCGTTAACATTGGCTAAGTAATTGGTCTGACCACGGCCCGGTGTATTTCCTTGTTAAAGGTCCCGGCTTCATTTGGGCCCATTTACAAGCCATCAAAACTTTCGCCCATAAACCATCGTGAAGGATTTGGGTCATATTCGCCATGTCTGCTATTCAACTCGTTAGAGGCCCACTAAAGATTTGGGCCACTTTCGCCCGTTGTCATTTTCGCCCGTTAACGCCGACGTAAACCATGGGCCATATGTGGCCCAACGTCATATCGGGCCCATTAAAGGCCCATATAAAATGACGATATTCTAGCCCGACCAAAGTTCCTACCGTTAAAGGTCTGCGTATTAGGTCGGCGATGATTTACTACCGTCCGAATTTTGGCTCACAAATATCCGCATCGTAAATGGGCCACCATTTTGGCCTGCTAAGTCCAAAGGTTATTTGGCACAACCAGGCCCAATCTCACTTTCGATCTATTAAAGGCCCATGTTTTTTATGGGCTCGAGATATTTACACCAGAACGGCCTATTTTTACCGAGGGCCCAAATTATGTTTAGGCTGCTAAAGGCCCACTATGGGCACATGCCTACCGTAAAATTTGAAAGCTTATGCTAATTTAAGCCCGTATATTTTAGTGGCTACATGCCAATTTCGCCCAGAATCGCTTTTAGCCCAATTGGAATGGGCCCGATTTAATGTTGGCATGTTGGGCTCCTACGAAGCTTTCGCCTAATACATTACTAAGATAAATCTACACTATACAAAAAATAGCGTCAGAATTATCGCAGCCTGTGGCAAAGCATCATAAATGTTGTATCACAACAAAATAAATTCCAATCATACAACAAAAGGCCTGCTTGGCATAAAGTTTACAAATTCTTCCGCATAAAAAGCACCATCGATGTATAGAAGCACAGATCATTTGACCCGAAAAGCAATGTTTCAGTCAGAATCTGATGGAGCAAAGACGATCTCCACCTTTTTTCCGCCATTGCTCTTCAACAACGGGTTTAATGTCCGATAGTCCGTTTCAAAACCATTCATATCTTGACGATATTTCTCAACCACTATTCTTGTTTCCGCAACAACGCCCATTAGGGATTGGACTTGTTTCGAGCACGTATATATCACTGCCTAGCGTGAAGATTTTGTTCAAGAGGGCGATTTGGATGAGGTTACCTTGACAACCAACCTGCATTACGCAGAAGGTGCTTTTTGCAATCGTTAGTGGAGAGATACCGACGACCGCAGAAGAGGTGACATTGTGCCCGTAGTAGCCTCGCCACCTTCGTGTGGTTGTGGCTGTTCAATCATTTGTTCCATAGCTTCCTAAAGTTTGAACTTGTAGATTAGTGTACCTGATAAGTTACTAATGAGACAAAAACAAACAAAGTAGGTTAAACATTTATACATAACTTATTTTGGTGAACTAATGTAATACATTAGCATGTATTGTAGTGCCGCCTACATAATAAAAATCACTTTCGAACATATGTCCATGTAGCATGCCTACTATATTGTCTATTTCCTCACATTCTCTGACATCTAAGGATAAAGATAAATGGTTTAAAGTAGGATGAACATAGTATGACTTCATTCATATCATGGGCAAACAGATATAAAACAAAAACAGGCTATTTTATCATTGTGTGCATGACGTGAACATAACAACTAGATTACAGATCAAGACCAAAAGAATATCCTTCATCTCCTTTAAACCATGTAAGGTGAAATGATACGTTAAGACAATTGTGTATAAAAGTGAACAGAGTAATCGACATTGGCTGCAAACCAAGTAGTTAAATGAACACACCACAGCACTCAATCAGTTCAAGGCAGGAGGAGTAAGGACTTACAACAAATGGCTTGAACTGGTGTGCTCATGCCCTTCATCTTGCCGGTGTGGCAATCCTTGAAGATTTGCACCGCATTGATTCGGTTCAGTTCTTTTGGTCCGCACGGGCTTTCCTCCTCAGATTTGGAACAAGTCAATATAGATACGATAATATTGCAAAAAAAAAAGAAGGAAGTAGCAGTTATTTACATAAGCCTCGGAATGTGCAATATAGCTACGAGATCCTGTGGTCTGTTGGAATTTCACTTTAGAATGGTTGGTTTTGTTCTTCAAACAGTTAGCCTAGAAGAAGATACACTTGTAAGGCACATACATAAATACAAGTTCAATATGTGGTCTAATCAAATACATATGGCCTACCTGATACTTTGGATCGCACTCAAGAGTTTAATGAGGGTTGTCCAGCCTTCATCTGTAATATATTCCAATCGAGATGTTTGGGCGATTTCATTGTTAGCCTTGCCTTCAAAGTGAGATTTTCTAAGGTGGTACCGACATCGTCAGCAGAAAGGCATCGAAAAACATGAGTGCATGATTGTTTAGTTGCATCATCTTTCGGATCCAACTTGAACCTCATCTCGCTGAAAAAGAATGTGAGTCTTATTAGGAGGAAGCTAGAAAGTATGGGATGAGCAAGACAATTTTACTAATTGCGA
The DNA here is from genome assembly GCA_021605145.1 of Aegilops bicornis. Lineage (NCBI taxonomy): Eukaryota > Viridiplantae > Streptophyta > Magnoliopsida > Poales > Poaceae > Aegilops > Aegilops bicornis. Next base: position 263,842,307 of record CM038671.1, on the reverse strand, counting down.
TGAATAACATTACTTATGGATAAATGGTCAAGGAAGGTGTTAAACTGGTATTGTCTTTCTCATTCCCTGCATTTGATCCACGCTGGGAGGATACGAGCATGACACCTAACAAAGAACGGCTGCCTCTCGATACTAATTTGGTCGACCAGAGCATCACGTGGCCTTTTTAAACCTGCCTCAAAATGGATTCCATTCTTCCTCCTTTAGATTTTGTTAATATGTCAAGCATTATCCTCGATGTCCTGTCATTAAGGCCTGCGGTGCTAGTTCAACAACGAATATGGAAAGTGTTAGTGTACATCAAACCGTGAGAGTACATATAAAGGAGCATGCAATCGCAACTTGACTCGTCAGTACCGCCTTGATGTTGATGCTCATGAGGTTCATCTCGATCTTGCCAAGTCATGTTGTGTCGCCAGCGTTTCTAAGTAGTGTTAGGTGTGAAGGCAGCTTGGGAACCGCCAGTTCCGAGCAAACGAACGAGTAATCGTTGAGATGTCGGTACAGTTGAAGCGGATGTCGCATTGTGGAGCAGTGATACCGTGTTTGTAGATTTAGCCGGTGGACTTGGACCTTCTATCGCACTATAAGTATCAAAGTAATCTCGACGGCAGAACCTTCTCTCTGTTTCACCCGACGAGTAACAACACTCCCTACTATATTATTTTCCTTGCTCTTTTTGACTTTGCCATGTCAAGTCGCACTCCACAACACAAAAGAATAAAATCACTCTTCGTAACTCATTGATGCATGATATAGACAAGCAATACTTTGATGTAAGACAACTGTATGAGGACGGAATATGTAAGAAAAACAGACGACATGACATATTCACAGCCACGATGTGCAAACTAAGGTATGATTTTCAAGAAAATAGAAGTAATGCAAGCTAGACAATTACATATGAAAGATGCAATCAATATTACTCGCCAAGTTAAAAGTGTCTTGTCATAAGTGGCAATTCAAAAATTAGAAGCAATACAACGAGAAATCAATGCAAGATGCAACCACTATCAAACCGCCATGTTAAAAGCGCCCAATCATGAGTTATCGATGCGGATACACAACAAAGAGATTTTGATGTAAGAACATGGTATGATAGATAGATGCAGGTATTCTAGACACGTAAAGCCATGTCATATGCACATGTATAACGATAAACTCAAAGCAGTGCAATTTAATCAAAATAGAAGAAATACAAGCTAGACAACATATGCAACATGAAACCAATTATCACATCATTAACTTAGAGCAAGCACCTGCGATGGTGGAGGCGGAGATGAACTCATGATGTAGACTTGGGACTTCAACTTCATTAGCAAAAGAGCAGTGGCAAATCTAGAGAGTCTCTGCTTATGCCGGTGCGGAGTACCACCAACATCCCCTAACTTACTCTTTTCCTTCCTATTTTCTCGATATTGCCTTATGAAGTCAAAACCACAAGAAGATGAATAAAATTAGCTCTGCATAACTGGTTGATGCATGATACAGATTTAACACTACTTTGATGTAAGGCAAGCGCAGGATAGGAGGATGGAATATATACAAAAAAATACAGATTTTCATATTCACACGTACGATAGGAGGATGGAATATGTATGGAAAAACAGTAAGCGGAAGACATTTCAACAAAATTAGAAGAAATGAAAGCTAGGCACCATATGAACATGCAACCAATATCACTCTATTAGGTAAAAGTGTCTCGTCAGAAGTGCCATTTCAAGAAATTAGAAGCAAAGACAAGCTAGAAGAAAATGCAAGATGCAACCTACATCACAATTCCAAGTTAAATGTGTCTTATGGGTAAGTGATCGCTATGGTATAAGTTGTAAGTTACGCAGATGCAATTCTACATAATCAAGCAATACAAACTAGACATCATAACGGAAAATGCAAACCACGTGATAATGCTTCCAAGTAAGAGCAAGCACTGTGATGGTGGAGTAGGGAGATGTGCTCATCATGTACACGTATGTTCTAGAAACAGAACACGTGTCATATTCACATGCATTATGTGTAAAGTAAGCAGATGCAATTCAAGTTAGAAGCAATCCAAGCTAGACATCATAACGCAACATGCAACCACATATAATAGTGTCAAGTTAGAGCAAGCACCGTGATGGTGGAGTAGGAGATGTGCTCATCATCTACACAATACCACGCTGATCTGGCTCCACCTTTGTGTTGTCTTTGCGAATCTTGTTGGAGGATGGCGGAGTAGAATCAGAGAGACCCCTGCTTGAGTTGTTCAAGGACCACCATCATCCAATGCCGGACTAATTTGCTTCACCAGTAATGATTTTGCATTGTGAAGTCAAACCGATAAGAAAAGGAATAAAATTCGCCTTCGTAACTCATTCATGCATGATAATGACGTAACACTACTCTGATGAAAGGCAAACACATGATGCGAGGATGGAATATGTATGAAAAACAGGATGGTGTGACATATTCACACCTATGATGTGGTAACTGCTGTAAGGTATTTCAACAAATTAGAAGCATCAAGCTAGACACCATATGAAAGATGCAACTAATATCACTGCCAAGTTCAAATCAGATGGCATGCTTCAACAAATTAGAAGCAAGATATGCTAGAAATCATATGCAAGACACAACCAATATCACAAGTATGTACTTAAGGGTGCCTTATCATAAGTGACCTGATGCGGGATATGCAAGAATAGTAGTCCGATGTAGAAACAGGAACACATGTCATATTCACAGCATTATGTGTAAAGTAAGCGATGCAATTCAACAAAGTTCAAGCAATACAAGCTAGACATCATACGCAACATGCAACCACCTATAATAGTGCCAAGTTAGAGCAAGCACCTGTGATGGTGGAGTAGAGATGTGCTCATCATCTACACAGCCACGCTGATCTGCCTAGCCTTGGGTTGTCTTATGATCTTGTTGGGAGGATGGCGGAGTAGAATCAGAGAGAACCTCCGCTTCAGCTTGCTCTAAGGACCACCATCGCCCAATGCCTTGCCAATTTCCTTCAGCCTTTATTGATTTTGCATTGTGAGGTCATACCGACAAGAAAAAGGAATATCATTCGCCTTCGTAACTCATTCACGCATGATACCGATGAACACTACTCGATGAAAGGCAAAGTCATGATACGAGGATGGAATATCTACGTAAAAAATGGACAGCTTGACATATTCACACCTATGATGTGGTAACTAAGCTGCAAGGCACTTCAACAAATTAGAAACACCGCAAGACACCATATGGAAGGTGCAATCAATATCACTCGCCAAGTTAAAATTGTCTTGTCATAGGTATGCTCATCAAACTAGAAGCAATACATGCTAGAAATCATATTCAAGACGCAAACCAATATCACACTGCCAACTTAAAGGTGTCCAATCATAAGTGACTGATGCAAGATACACAAGAAGAGTAGTTTCATGTAAGAACATGGTGTGATAGATGTATATAATATGTACCAAAACAGGAAAGCGTGGTCATATTCACATGTATCATGTAAGCTAAGCAGATGCGCTTTACACTAATTAGGAGCAATACGAAGCTAGACACCATATGCAACATGCAACCAGATATCACACCGCCAAGTTAGAGCAAGCACCTTGGATGGTGGAGTAGGGGAGCGGATACTTGGACCATGTAATGCACTATCAAGATAAGGAGAATCGGCATGATGTCTGCTTATGTTGTCAGAGAGGACCACCATCATCGCCTTTCCTTACTTTTTCCTTCCTCTTTCTTGATTTTGCCTTGTCAAGTCAAACCCACAAGAAAAAGGAATACAATTTGCTCTTCGTAACTTATTGATGCATGATAACGATTTAACACTACTTTCATGTAAGGCAGCCGCATGATAGGAGGATGGAATATTTATGAAAAAATGTGACAGCGTGACATATTGACATGTATGATGTATAAAGTGTTAATCTAAGCACAAGGTGCTTGAACTTGTTAGAATCGATGCAAGCTAGAAACTATATGAAAGATGAAACCAATATCACTCGCTAAATTAAAAGGGTGCCCTAACAAATGTATTTCACCAAATTAGAAGCAATACATGGCAACAAAGTTAGAAATAATATGCAATATGCAACTAATAAAGGTGACTCATTGTAAGTGATTGATGCAGATACGTAAGAGAGGTAGTTTCATGTAAGAACAAGGTTAACACATAGATGTAGTGTGTACCAAAAATAGGAAGGCATGTCATATTCATAGGTATAGTGTGTAACTAAGCAGATGCAATTTACCCTAATTAGAAGCATTACAAGCTAGACACCGTATGCAACATGCAACCACATATCACACTACGAAGTTGGAGCAAGCACCTGTGATGGTGATGTAGGGGAAGTGTTGTCTTCGTGCACAGAAAGCAACGCTCAATATCTTCATTTAGGCTTGTTGTTTCTTGAGAATCATGTGGAGAGGATGAAATTGCATTCTTTATAAGAGTATTACGCCTCATATTAACTCAATGCCAAGGATCGTTCTCATCATAAGTTTATAGACGCAGGATACACAAGAACAAAGAGTTTGATTTAAGAACATGGTGTGATAGGCGTATGTAGTATGTACCAAAAACAGGAAGGCATGTCATATTCACATGTATAATGTGTAAGCTAAGGATATGCAATTTAACAAATTAGGAGCATTAATGAGGGATACATAAGAAAAGTAGTTTGATGTAAGAACATGGTTAATAGAAAGACGTAGTATGTACCAAAAACAGGAAGGCATGTCATATTCACAGGTATAATGTGTTAACTAAGTAGATGCAATTTACCCTAATTAGAAGCATTACAAGGTAGACACCATATGCAACATGCAACCACATATCACACCGCCAAGTAAGAGCAAGCACTGTGATGGTGGTGTGGGGAATTGCGGTGATCAACTAGAGAGCTACGCTGACTATCTTCATTTAGCCTTATTGTTTCTTGAGAATCATGTGGGAGGATGACACCAAGCACTCTTTAAACGAGTAGGGCGCCTCACAAAGAACTCCACCCGGTGACCTGCCTCATTATAAGTGATTGACGAGGGATAAAAAGAGCATTAGTTTGATGTACTAAATGGTTAATAGACATATGTAGTATGTATCAAAAAACAGGAAGGCATGTCATTATCAAAGGTATAATGTGTAAAGTAAGCGATGCAATTTAACCAAATTGGAAGCAATACAAGCTAGACACCATATGCAACATGCAACCACATTTGACAACGCCGGGTTAAAGCAAGCACTGGATGGTTGTGTGTGGCAATTGAGATCATCAATCGCAGAGCTACGCTTATCGCCTCCAACTGGGCCGACATCGCACCTTTAGAGCGCCGAAACGCTTAGTGCTTATCTTCAATTACATCGAGCGACTTACTGCTTTTCTTTTGTGCATTCATCAACACCGCCGTAGTCCTAAATACCCATGCATAAAAAACAATAGTGTGAGTATGGGTGAAGTGTGTGCACAATTAGTACAAAGGTAAAGGTAGCAGATAGCGTGTCGGTGAGAAATAAATGACGGAGACATATGATAGCTCTACAACATTCATGACACACTCAATTACTACAGGATTCTATGAAAATAACAATGATCGAAGCAAATAGGTCACCCATTTTTCTCGCACTGCTCGATGTACAAAGAACGGGCAAATCGCCTTCATCTACCTCCGCCTAGTCAAGGTTGACGATCTTCCTCGAAATGCCGCCGACCACCGGCCCAAGATTCGTCTCCCGCCCGCGCCTCCTCGACCTCACTGCGATCACGCTGCAGTTATCTGGCACGCCTCCTACCATCCATTCAAGCCCCGCCGACCTCCAGATCAGGCGCAGCAGCTCCTCGCCCCACACCCCTATGATAGACACCGATGTGCCGCTTCCCGGGAACAAAGCGGACTAGGTGCTCCGCCGCTTCTAAGCGGGTGTCGCTTCTTTTAATTGCGGTTCGACCGACCTCGAATTGAAATCCAAAGTGGCTAACACCTCTAGCAAAGGTGAAATAGTAAAAGGGAGGAAACCTTGTGCATTTAGTATCACGAAGAAGATGCAGAAGAAGCGCCAACTAGTTTCTTTCAAGGGATGAATACGGTGTGAGCGGAGACGTAAGATTTGCAGGAATAAGGGAAGAGGAGTACCTCTTCTCGCTGGCAAGAAACAGGTGTCCTCCTTCTGCTTTTCCGACGATCTTGTTGTTCGCCGGAAACCGTGGTTGTGGAGGACGGTGCAGCCTTAGACGAACCCATGGCCAAGTTGTTGAGTGTGGTGTGGTGGCCGTCCGTCGGCGGTGGGGAAGCAGATCCGAGGTGGCGAACGACGACGTAGCGGGAACAGCTCCGGCGATGGCGGACGGTTGCGGCAAAGGGAGCCGTGAAAGCGGAGGCGCAGGACGGCGTGGTCGGAGTGGTTCTGCACGGTGCACGCCGGCATCGGTAGTCAGGAGGCAGCCTCTCGCCTGCTTCACCTGCTAAGTCCTTGAGGGCGCTATGGCTATGCGTTATGCTGGACGACGACGTTGGGGTACCGGCCCAAGCGTGATGGAGGAGGGCGACGGTGGATTGGCCGCTATGGGGTGGAGGACGGAAGAGGCTGGGGTTTCGTGGCTGGTGGAGAGGGCTACGCGCTACCACGAGTATGAATGGGGAAACGGAGGGAGGCGGGGAACTAAGGGGGAACAATGTTTCGTTTGAGACGCGCTTGTTTGAAATTTGGGGAAAGTTACAAACTTTGCCCCATCTAAAATTTCGGACATATTATGGGTTGGGGGTAGGACAGTCATGTCGTGTCCCAAATGTGGGCGGATAGATTTCGGCCGAGCGCGCATGGGTGTTTAGGCACCCACAAACAGATGAATGCTTCTCGAGGCGGTTGAGACTGGCGCCTTGGTGAAGTTACAAGCCTACCCGGTTTAGACCTTTGGACATCGGGCCGATAGGGCTACACGGGCCAGAGTCGACAGTAATTTCCTACCACCAAAACATTAGTCTCACAAGGGTTTCGTGACCAGAGGCCTATTTGGCGCTTCTGCTCAATATTTGGGAGCGTACATTAACGCTTTTGTTCTCTTGAATTGAACTTTCGTGATTTGTCAAACTTCACAAATCTTTACTCTTGAAAATCCTAAAGCTACGATTATTTTGGAATGGAGGGGGTACATTTTAATATACATTGTACATTTAGTATATATTAAAAAATATGCAACTTACCTCAGTTCATGCATGGTTCCGTGTATAATCTCCTTGGTTGCAAAAAAAGTTAGATATGCGTATGAATATATATAGCATGTTCAAACTCACAACAAAGATTGATGCCCCTTTACATCTGATTTACAAATACCATTATCTCGGTTCAAATAGATGAATGCACTTCCTATGAATTCGAATCTTCGAAACCCCCTTTATGTTGAATTCGACATGTATTTTATTTCGTAGCTAGCAATTTGGAATGTATCCATGCAAGTGAAAAATGTATAGTGCTTCACACTAACAACATGGAGTGCACTAATTAATGTTTATATATGAATTGCAAAAGCATACATTGCCTGTATTTCAAACCGCTCTCACTCTATGCATCGATAATATGAAATAAACACATGCACATGCTAGAATTCAATAGAGTATGGGTGTCTCGATAGACCGATTTTAGATTCATACGCAATTTTGCAAAATTCATGATCTCATCCAAAAATAATAATGCCATTTATATTTTAATTTAATGCGAGAACCGCCTTTTACACGTAGATGCACTATGCCCTCATTTCGCTCACAAACGCTATATATATCTCTATCTAACGATAAGTGCACACACTTTATATGCATTGGCATTTCTCTTTCACACATGCTCACAATCTCTCTCGTGGTGTCGGGGTGTCTCACGACATGCTCTCTCTCTGCTTTCTCTCTCTTTCTCGACTACTATGTACCACCCTTTTCACTAATCTCAGTTGGAAAACACTATTTCTCTCACATGCATATATACACATGCACGGTCTCTACTAGCCCTCTATACGCACATATATGTGCCTCACGTGTCTCCGTGACACACATTATCTTTAGGCCTCTCTCGCACACATTGCCCCCCCGACACACCTCTCTAATAGTAGTTGGCAGATATGATTTCATCATATCATTCGGTAGGATATCCCTGGCTGTTAGGCTGGATGGTAATACGAGGCAAAGTTTTACCCTAGTTCGGATCGGACCCTTGCAGTTGAAGAAAGAGCCTACTCCCGGTACTGAATATTAGTGATAGGGGTGTGTACAAAGTACACTTGAATACCGTGCATTGTGCGTGTGTATACTATCGCATTTAACTAGCCCCCAAGCTTGTATAACATACTAAGGGCCTAGGGTTACAAATCATATATAGTCGGCTTATCACCAGTGGGGATAGAGTCCTCCGCGACTCGTAGCTTCGTGTTGTACGCCGAGTCCTCCACATGGGTCTCCGTGATAACACGCCTCGTCCAACCTATATGTGGCGCAGGATGGAACCGACCCATGAGTCTTCATGTTGACCCACCACTACTAGAAATGATGTGCCCACCACACTACACACGCAATTGGCCACTAAGAAAATAAGCATATACAATAGTACAACGGTATCTAGCTCACGATACGCTCCATATTTTGTTGATGACATCGACGGACTTTGCATTTGATGCGGTTCAGATTTTGTTGATTTACACTTACGGTCATTGTATTTGAAGCGTAAAGCACGATATGGTCGCCGGACTTCGTAATAAGCTCATCACGGTCACCACATACATTTTGTCGTGCTAACCAACATGTGGTTGGATGGTTAGAGGACAAGTGGTTTCTCGAGCCCACCAAGGTTAAAGTCCCGTGCTCGTGATTTATCTTGTGTTAATTTCAGTATTTTCCGGCGATGTACGCTCAAAGGGGAGGAGACGTTCCACTCGACTCACGAGGCACCTATGGTGACTTCAGAAATCTCAAGATCATGTAGATGAAAAAGTCACCGATGATGTAGCCTCACCTCGCACGCATACACATGCACGCGACGCAAGACACGCACGCATGTAGGCGGCAACACCCGATACATCGCATACATAATGTACACACGCACGCATGCCGGGCGTGCAACATCGACACGCATATTACGCACTCGCGAACACACGCACGCACGCACCCATGCATGCAACATCGAACGCACTTTGCACGCAAGACGCAACACTCGCAGACGCTCAGATGCACACCGCACACGACGCAAGACACACGCCAACCTATACGCATTCACCCCTATGTTAAGGACATGGATTGTTACGGGTATTAATCAATCTTATCTGGTGATAAGCGTAACATTGATGTTTGCATCGGTCTTTATGAATCACAACGACGAACGGCTATCAATATAGTAGGCTTAACGACATGAAAAAGATGACGCCACACTCAATGAACAATCATCGGTTTATGAAATGCCCGCTTCGACCGCCTGGCCCACCAAAGGTTCTTTTTGCTGTGCGCTGCTCATGCTGGGTCACTAACATGCAGGCCATGCACCCAAAGAGCCCACACGCTGCTGGGAAGAACGGCGGGGTGTCCTAGGTCAGAGTCGAGGGCGCCACTCGCGGCACGCCCAGCTGAACACACCTCCATGCCGCATTCAAACGCCTCCATGAAACCCGCCCGTGTGGAAGCCGAGAAACCCACTCTGGACACACGTCCGTTCATGACCGGGCCGGCGTTAGGCTAGCCATAGTGGGGTTAACATAACCGGTAACATGCACTTGGGACTAGCAAACATGCTTATGTGGCACACAATTAAATAAGAGAGAGAGAGGGTTATAGTAACATAGGTAGATACCGTATCATGTTAAATGCTGTACTACTTTGTGTCATGCATGGCAATAAATATGGTAATCTATGATACTACTTTATGATACTATGCACTAAGGTAGTATCAAATACTAGTATCATATGCATGATACTAGTATATGTTACTCCCCACTATGAGTAGCCTTAAACGCAACACCGGCCGAGCTCCTCCCGTCCGCCGTCTATTTAATCTCCTATTTAAACGAGGCCAAACGCCGGCCAAGAATCGCAGACACCTCCGCCGCCTCCCCTATCTCCTCCACCATTTTGTCCACTCTTACAATGGCTTAATAAGAGTAGTTATTCTGCATCCAAGCCGGTTGGGTAGCCCGCCGGATATGAGCTATGCAGCTTGTCGATCCACCTCCCTCCCTCGCCTCGGACGGAGCTGGGCTTTGCCACCCCTAAGCCGGGCTGCTGAAGCCAACTCGCCGCTCAGCCAGCTCGACGAGGAGCGGGCGCCGCGGGCGTCGTTGCCCGTCCATGCCGCCGCCGACTGGCTCCAGCCAGGGCCGAGACTCCCATGCCGGGCGGCCGCCTGCCATGCAAGCAGCGATGGTTGGGTGCGTGGAGAGCGACGAAGTCGGTGGCCAGCCGCCCGTGTCCGCCGCCATCATCGAGGAGAAGTAGAACACGGGAGGTCAGCCGCCGCTTGGGTCCCATGAAGGCCACCGCGAGGTGACGCCGGCGCATACAATGTGTCTTTCCCGGATCCTTTGTTGCGAGGACCTTCGCCGACCCGCATGGGCTCCACGGAAGAGGTCAATGTTAGGATGAACTCGAGCCGGTGCGGCCATGGCGTAAGTAGTGGCCGTGATGAACTCGAATCGTGCCGCCACCATCATCTTCGGCACCAGCCAATGATATCAGTTGGGCAGTGGGGAAGCGAGCCGTCCTTATGATACTACTTTATGGTACTATGCACTAAGGTAGTATCAAATACTAGTATCATATGCATGATACTAGTATATGTTACTCCCCACTATGAGTAGCCTTAAACGCAACACCGCCGGAGCTCCTCCCGTCCGCCGCCTATTTAATCTCCTATTTAAACGAGGCCAAACGCCGCCAAGAATCGCACACCTCCGCCGCTCCCTATCTCCTCCACCATTTTGTCCACTCTTACAATGGCTTACGAAGAGTAGTTATTCTCAGATCCAAGCCGGTGGGTAGCCCGCCGGATATGAGCTATGCAGCTTGTCGATCCACCTCCTCCTCGCCCGACGGAGCTGCCACCCTAAGCCGGGCGCTGCTCAAAGAACTTCGCCGCTTCCAAAGCTCGACGAGGAGCGGCGCGACGGGCGCTGCTTTCCCATGCCGCCGCCAGACGCTGTTTCCAGCCAGGGCCGAGACTCCCATGCCGGGCGGCCGCCATGCAAGCAGCGATGTAAGCCGGGTGCGTGAGAGCGACGAAGTCGGTGGCCAGCGCCTCCGTGTCCGCCGCCATCATCGAGGAGAAGTAGAACACGGAGGCCGCCGCCGCTTGGGTCCCATGAAGGCCACCGGAGGTGACGCCGGCGCATACAATGTGTGTCTTTCCGGATCCTTTTATTGCGAGGACCTTCGTCGACCCCGCATGGGCTCCACGGAAGAGGTCAATGTTAGGATGAACTCGAGCCGGTGCCGGCCATGGCGAAGTAGTGGCCGGTGATGAACTCGAACCGGTGCCAGCCAATGATATCAGTTGGGCAGTGGGGAAGCGAGCCGTCCTTTGCGCTGAAGCATATACCTCCGGGGCTCCTGGCAGTCCGGTGATCGTGCTGCCGGACATGAGGAACACAAATCGATCAGCGGGCGACCATTTAGGCCAGGTATTATATACCTGTGCTGTCTAGAACTAGTACCACGTAGTTCATTTGAATGTAATGAAATCCGTCATGTTTGTGTGAAAATCCGGTATTATATATGATTTCCGTCGTTGTTTATATGAAATATCGCTTTGTCTACGTGTTTGCGTGAATTTCGTCCGGTTGGTTGAGTTGCCGTCATAATGTGTGCAGCCACGGTTGGATGGTGTCGGGAGGCTGATCGCACTCCACGGACACCTATGGGGCCGGGCGGACCAGGCCCCTTGTGGTTCGGAGGGCGGAGATCGCATCGAAGAGCGGATCGAGGCGAGGCACACGAGCGCTACTCCAGCTCGAGCTCTCCCGGAGAGATAAAACTCCATCGCTACTTGTTTGATGTATTGTGTTCTTGCTAGGGAGCAATGAGAACTACAAAACCTAGCGTGGTGTCTCTCGGTCTCGAGTGAGTCGAATGAACCGAACCCTTTCTACGCTAAGCATGGGCCTCCTTTTATATGCTCAAGGGTCTCCGGCTGTGGCAACATAGATGAGGGTACAAATGTAAAACAGGAGTTGGTACACCTACTCGAACAGTGTACAGCAAAATACCTAACTCCTCGACGGGCAAGGGACAAAAGCAATAAATGCCCGCCGTTGTCGCCCAAACAAAGGCAACAGAGACCGTCAGTGCGCCTCCGCCGCCACGATGGCAAGCTTGTCGGCGCCGCTTATCGCTGCTCTCCGCCGGGCTGCATGACCCCTTCTCGACACGCCGCCATGGAACGGCCCCATAGCGACATCGCCGCTGGATGAGCTGGAGCGGAGATGGAGAGAGGTTGCTTGTCATGCGTAAGCGCCTTTGTCGCTGGGTCAACTTGTCGCTGGTCCGGAGGCTTGTCGCGCTCGGAGCCTTCCCCTGCAATCTCCTCTTGCCGGGCCTTGTCTTCGTGCATGCCTTGAGTGGCCTTCCCGACAAGCTCCTCTTGTCGGGGCCTTGTCTTCTTAATCAAATACTTTGTTCTTGAATGGCTCCAAAGGAGCCACGGAGGATCTTGGCGGTGACGAGGCAAACCCCGCCGTTAGGGTGCAATTCGTCTGCACGAGTACGGGATACTAGGGTACCCCTACTCTAGTACACCGACAGAGCCCCGGTCCTGGGCCGTGAGCACGGTGCCGAAGCGCTTGTCGGGCCAGGCCCAAAACTGCACGGACACGCCGCTGCCTCGACCACGCCGCAACTCGCCCGGACCCACCACGATCCCCACTAACGCACGCACCGGACGTGGCGTCGTGCGAGAGATCGTGGGCGCGGTCGTGGGGGTTTCTTTATTAGTATAAGCGGAACGTCCGCCCCCTCCCCCTTTTTATAAGCGGAGGAAACAGAGGCAGGCCGTCCACTCCTGCCATTGCTGTCTTGTCAAGAAAACCACCGCCGCTCCCCTTTCTTCTCCTCTGCGAAGAGAAGCGGCGCCTTCGCCACAAGCACGCTCACCGCCGTCGGCCGCCTCCGCCTACGCCATGGCTCCGAAGCCGACAAGGAGAAGGGCGTCAAGTCTGCACCGGCGCAGCGGCTCGCTGGGCTGCGCAAGGAGCGGGCCATCTTCCCCCGCAGCTCGGGCGCAAGGGAGCTGCGGACGTCTTTCTACCTCTTCCGGTCGACGGAGACGTGCGCATCCGCCAAGACGAGGGTACTCCCGCCTCCGCCTCTGATTTGGCCCCAACAGGTACCCTTTTTCGCCCTTTTTTCTATTGCGGGCTTTGCCTCGCATTTTTTCCGGAAGTTCTTTTGCGACATCATGAACATGTTTAGCCTCCGCCTCCTTGATTTCACCCCCAACGCCGTCTTGACCATGGCAATTTTCGCAAGATTTGTGCGAAAACTTTGTCGGAGTCCACCGAATGTGGCACTCTTCCGCCACTTCTTTGTTCCCCGCTACGAGAGAGGAGAGCCACTTGCTGGAGGGATAGCACGGGTCTCTAGGATCGGCAAGAAAGAGGCCTACCTAGAGGAGAGTTCCGCAACAAGTGGGAGGAGTGGAGAGCCAATCGGTGCTGGGTCAGAGGAAAACTCGCAACCCTTCACCGCAGGCGCCAAACCCCAATAGTGCGCGGCAGGATTGGAGTAACTTGGCGCCGAGGATGCGAAGTCAAGATAGTCAGACCCGAATCCTGCGCCTCAAAGCTTGCTGGTTGACCGTAAGGCGCAGCTTGGCGCAGACTTCCTTTGTCGCCGCATCGCTTCCCTTTGCAGAAAGGAGGAGGCCTGCCTGGAGTTCCAAAATGCGGCAGACATTATGAGGTCGCGCCGGCTTGAACTGAACTTCACCGCCTTGGAGCTGGACTCGATGCTGCTCGAGCTGTTCAAGAACGACCCGACCACCCTGAGTGGTTTAGGTTGCCGCGGGGTCGCCCCTTTGTGCAACAACTCGGCGCCGACCGCATCCGGCGCCATGATAGCTGCGGCGACTCCCACGGGATCGTCCCAACCTGGCAGGAGCCCCCCGACGAGGTCGTGCAGCAGTTCTTCGATGATTTAGAAGAAGTGCCGATCCGCGCCGACGAGCAAAAGAGGCTCACCCGCGACACCACCGACGAGGAGATGGTGCGGATTGCCACCAGGGTGGAGGAGGCGGCAGCAGCCGCTGCCGCTGGAGCCTTCGGGTTCACCGTGGAGGAGGCGGACGCGGCGAAGGCGGCAAGCCTTGCCGAAGCGAGGGAGGTCGCCGCGAGGACGAGCTTGTCGAGCCCGAGGCCGGGTCGAGCGGACCGCCGAGGGCGCTTCTTCCCCACCGCCAAGCGACTTGCCGCCACGGGAGCCCCCCGGCTGAAGAGGCGTCTCCGCAGGTTGAGACGAAGTCGGGTGGCAGACCGCCCACAGCAGAAGCGCGCGACGACGCTTCCACCGCGCAAGCGAGGTTGCCGTGGGAGCGCCCCACACTGCAGCGACAACTGGGGCGGAATCTTCTCAGGCCACCGCCGACGCCTCCGCCAAGCGGCCAAGAGAGCCCACTCCCCCGCCTCGTCGCACCATAGGCGAGCCGGAGTTTGACTTCTCCGCGCTCAGCTCCGAGGAGGAAAGCGAAGAGTAAGCTCTTGAGATTTGTGCTTGTATTTCTTCAATTTTATTGCTTCATCTTGAATCTGACTTGCTTCGTTCCGGACTCTTTCCTTTTTCGGACGCCGCCCAGAGCGTCGAAGAGGGCTAAGATCCCGACGGTCGCCGTTGAGGACGATTCTCCCGTGGCATGGCTGTGGGACGCGTCTGAGACTCCCTTGCCGGACCCGGCAACCTTTCCTCGAGCAGCCCAAAGATAGCCCCCTGCAGTAAGTGTGCAGTTTGCTCCTTACTATTAGGTGTGCAGGGTGCTCCTTTCTTCGTTGATATCTCGACTGTTTGCTTGTGTAGGAGCAGAGCAGCCTCATCGGGAGGGCTCAAGCCGCCCGAGATCTGTCTGCTGGCACTACGCCGCCAAGGGAGGAACCTCCGGCAAGGAGTGCCCTCCGACAAGGAGGCCACTCCGGCAAGGGAGGCTACCCGGCAAGGGACGGCGCCAAGTGACCCTCCTGGTCGAGAGGCCATGATCATGATCCTGCAGGTGTAATCGCCTTTACACGAAAATCTCCTTGGGCTTGCTTTCTTTTGTTTCTCTTTTGAACATTTTGCTTGATCGCTCTTTCTTCGCCCGACGCAGAGCCGATGGAGGTCGAGGGGCCGCGAGGAGGAAAACGCTGCAACACCGGACGAGGCCGCCACGAGGAAGAAGAGATCGTCGTTGTGGAAGAAGAGGCCGCCGACGAGCCTGTTGGGCGAGGAGGCCACCGAGGCTGCCGACGCAGAAATGGGCGAGGGGTTCGGGCGATCGTGATCGACGGCCCCGAGGTCAGCAGGGAGCGACAAGCGCCACACCGACAAATGACTTCCGCCATTACAGCAAGGCGTCGGGCCCGAGAGCCCCACTGGCCGCTTACCAAGGCCGGCGAGGGCGTCTTCATCAAGCTCCACAGGAACCGAGCCTGTGGCGCCGGTCGAGGAGAGACCTTCGACGGCGAAGCTACTCGCCTCCGCTGGCTGACACTTGTGGACGCGCCAAGCAGCAAGCGGCGAAATCGAGGAGGAGCAGCTGCTGAAGAAGCTGCTGTCGCTCTACCGCGCCCGGCAGGCCAAGTTGGAGACCCAGGAAGTGCTTGTCGCGAGGGCGGGAGCGGACATGGAGAAGCGCGCAGAGGAGCTCCGGAGCGCCAACAAAGAAGCCCTCCGCGACGTAGCAGAAGCGCGGGGGTATCTTGCAGAGGAGCGCACGACCTTCATCCTTGAGAAGGCCGCAGCTGAGGAGGAGCAGCGGCTGGCTGCCGAGAAGCTCTCCGCGCAGGAAAGTGGTGGCGCAGCGGAAGGTCAACCTGGACAGCCACGAAGAAGACCTTGCTGCTGCGAGGAGTCACTTGGCGGGCGCTTCAGGAAGCGGCGATCGCTGCCGCAGCTGCCGAGGCCGCCAAGGAGGAGTTGAAGGCGAAGGTGGCATGGAGGCCACCCTCAAGAAGAGCGGCGAAGAGCTTGCCGTGCTCAAGCGTGAGCGCGAGAAGGACGCTACACCCTTGGCGAGCTGCAGAGTCGCCTCGGCCGATAGAGGCAAGGAGCTCGACGCCGCCAAGGATTCCAAGGCGGATCTTGAGCTGAAAGCGACCACTCGGGACGCAGACGTTGGGCGGCGCCGAGAGAAGCAGGAGGTGGGCTTGTTGGAGGCGATCAAGGCCAAGGAGGAGCTGCTGGCGAATCGCCGCCTCCATCCAGAGCACCTTGAGGGAGAGCGTGGAGCACCGGATCAAGGTCTTGTGGACACCGCCGCCGACATCCACAACGAGCTGATGGAGCTGGGGATGGCGGACCTCGCATACTCCTCCGACGAGCATCTCCAACCCAGCGCCAAACTCAGCTTATTCTTCAAAGGCATGGTGACGGGTCTCCAGCGACTCCGAGAAGAGGTCCCAAGCCGGCCGAGGAGTCGCGCCGGATCTCGCGGGAGCCCTCGAGAAGGTGTTGATAAAGGTGGCCTTCCGCAATCCGGGCCTCAACCTTAACGGGCGCCCTCGGATCCTTGCCGCCAGATGCCAACGTGGAGGAGCTCAAAGCCCTTGTCGCACCCATTGTGGACAAGGTGAACAAGATCAAGCGGATCGATGGCGCATCACGTAGACTAGGCCGCCAACTTTATCTTGCCCTTGTCGCTGCTGATCATGTTTTAGAACACATTGTTAGATCAGCGACAAGTTATTTTGTAATATACTCTATCTTAGGCGATCAATGCAACGTTATTTCCTCTACTTGATTCCTTCCTTTGTATGTTTCTCGCTACGCATTTGGGGACTTTTCGGTGCAGGCACTTTTGCCGCGCAAGGCCGAGTGCGGAACGTCGACAACTTCTTTGGCGATGCCGCCTCCGACAAAGCAACCTTGTCGCGACCTAGCCAAGAGCTCACTTAAGTTGTTGAGCGGACTCGAAACAAAGTAAAGGCGCGACTAGCCGTGAGTTGGTTCCTCTCGCATGTGTTTTCCATACAAAGTACTATCGCTCGAGGAAGATAACTCAAAAATTTTAAAATTGATTGCTCAAACTTTGGCAACTTAGCTTTTACATCTCTTGCTTCCCGATGAGGCGAAACTTCCTCGAGCGGTGCCTGGTCCATAGTATTATCTCCTCCTCCCCCCTGGTTAACTTGTGCGCGAGGGAGTCTTCCTTTCTTTGAGAAAAGAAAAAGACGTGGAAATAACGTTATGGAGCCCAGCGGCTCGATTCTGCTTACCGGGTGTGGTTGCTGCACAAAGTGTTAGCCAAAACATGCAATAAAATGATGAAAGCATGAATTTGACAAGTTGTGCGCAACACATGAGCTTTACTGATGCACGGGGTCTGCGTTCGGCTTTGTACAAAGGATTACATGCAACAACGGCAAGACTTGTACAAAAGGTGGTTGCCGGAACGGTTCACAACCGCGCCTCTATGGGTAAAACTTACGAAGATGCTCAATGTTCCGTGAGTTGCTCACCGAATGCCATCTTCGGTCTCAAGGCGGACAACGCCAGGCCTAGTGACTCGTTTCACCCGATAAGGGCCTTCCCACTTCAAGGCCAACTTGTTTGAATTCTTGGCGGATTGAACGCGTTGAAGAACAAAATTCGCCTTCCTCGAGACTTCTCGGCGCTTAACTTTGCGGCTATGGTAGCGACGCAAAGCTTGTCGTGAAGCGAGCAAGTCGCCGCAATGGGGCTGAAGACGATCCTCCTCAAGAAGCAGCGCGTCACCTTGTCGCAGCTACTCTTGCTCAAGCTCATCATAAGCGAGCACTCGAGGCGATCCGTATACGAGTTCCATGGGGAGAACTGCCTCTGCTCCGTAGACTAGAGCAAAGGGTGTCTGGCCGATGGCTCGATTTGGCGTCATCCTGATCGACCAAAGAACCACCGGCAGCTCCTCGATCCAGTTTCTTCCGCACTTGTGCAGCCTGTCGAAAGTTCTGGTCTTGAGCCCACGCATCACTTCAGCATTTGCCCTCTACGCTGACCGTTGCTTCTCGGGTGAGCAACGGAAGCAAAGCGACCTTGGCGCCAAGATCTTGGATGTACTGCATGAAGGTGCGACTCAGAATTGTGTGTCGTTGTCGGTGATGATCCTGTTAGGGATTCCAAACGGCAAACAATCGACTGAAGAACTTGATCACGATTGTGCCGTCACCTTCCTCATCGCTTCCACTTGCCACTTTGTGAACTTGTCGATGGCGGCGTACAAGTACTCAAAGCCCCGACAGCTTCGGGGAAGGGGCCGAGATGTCGAGCCCCGCACCGAAAATGGCCGGGATAAAGGGATCGTCTGGAGAGCTTGAGCTGGCTGGTGTATCTGTTTGGAATGGAATCGCACGCTTCACACTTGGTTACATGTGCGATTGCATCTGGAGGGCTGTCGGCGGAAGAAACCTTGCCGAAAAGCTTTGCTTGGCAAGTGCTCTTGCGCCAATGTGGTGACCACATATGCCTCCATGTATCTCGCCAACAGCTTACATCCATCTTCCCGGAATACACTTCAATTTCACACCGTTGAGTCTTCTTCTCGCATTATGCTGTCGACAAACTGGTACATACTTGACCGCCGGGCTACTCTTTCCGCTTCTTCTTGCTCTTCGGAAGTTCTCACGTCTCAAGGAAATGGACAATCTGCTGCGCCCATGCCGGAGCTCGCGGCTTGACAACAAGGACTAAAGGCACATCTCTGTCTGCGGAACATCAGCTTCCACGGCAAGAACCTGCGGCCCTGCTGGAGCTTGATGCTCCCCGACAAGCTTGCCGGAGCAAGACTCGTCGGGAGCGTCTGCTTCAACGAAACAAACCCTGGGGTCTGTCAGAGCAGACTGCCCCTCAACACTGTTGTTGTTGATCTTGGGGACCTTTGCTACGACGGCTTCGGGAAGCTCTGTCGGAAAGTAGTCACCAGAGGTCAACTTCCTCTTCTTGCTTTGTCCAGTTGATGGTGTTACGGTTGGCTGAGTCAGCTTGAGCACGAAAATCCCTGGTTCCACAGGCAACTTAAGTGCGGCACACTTTGACAGGCCGTCAGCAATATCATTCTGAGCTCTTGGAACATGTTCCATTTGTAGGCCGTCAAAGTGCTCTTCTAGCTTCCTCACTTCATCAACGTAGGCTTCCATCAACGTACTCTGGTAATCTTTATTCACTTGGCGGACGACAAGCTGCGAGTCACCCCTGACAATAAGCTTTTTGATCCCAAGGTCCATCGCGATCCCGAGACCGCAAGCAAACCTTCATACTCTGCAGTATTGTTTGTCGTCTCGCTCCTTGGGAAAGTGCATCCGACTACGTGCTTGAGGTGCTCTCCGGTGGAGTGCGATAAGCGACGCCTTGGCACCGGGCGCCTTGCGCGAAGGCACCATCAAAGTACATCAGCCACTCTTTGCTTGCTTCCTTGACGGGAATGCTCGTCTCGAATCTCTTCATCCGGCGTTGGCGCCCATTCTCGCTATGAATTCTCGCCAATGCTCGCTTTGGATAGTTGATGTGCTTTCAAACTTGAGATCAAAGCTTGACAGCTCCAAAGGCCAACTCGACAATCCTGCCTGCCGCTTCGGATTCTCGCAGATCCTCTTCAGCCGAAAGCGGTGACAACTGTGATCTCATGTGCTTGGAAGTAATGGCGCAGCTTTCGAGGCCATGAGGAGGCCGAAAAGCAATTTTGCACACCAGAGTACCTCGACCTAGCCCCTGCAAGAGGGAATCGACAAAAGTAGACTGGGCGCTGCACCATCCTTTTTCGCATCTGGTCATGCGTCTTCGTGGACTCGTCCTTGTCGGGACCAGAGCTTGTCGGCGAAGCCCCCTGCTTGTCGCTGGATGTGTTCGCCGTGGTTGCTGGCTCGTCATCCGCCGCCCTCTCCGCTACTAACGCAGCACTAACCACTTGATTGGTTGCCGCTATATATAGCAGCAACTTCTCTTGTGGCTTAGGTGCGACAAGTGTTGGAGTGGAGGACAAGTATCTCTTCAAGTCCTGCAGCGCAGCCTCCGCTTCGGGAGTCCATTTTACTGGACCCGCCTTTTTCAAAATCTTGAAAAATGGCAGGGCGCGCTCAGCAGACCTAGAAATAAACTCGCCGAGAGCAGCCACGCAACCGGCAAGTTTTCGTACATCCTTGACGCGCTTTGGTGCTTCAATCTGCTCAATGGCCTTGATCTTGTCGGGATTAGCTTCAATCCCTCGTTGAGACACGAAGAACCCGAGAAGGTTGTCGGAAGGGACTCCAAAGACGCACTTCTCGGGGTTGAGTTTGAGGTTGATCTTGCGCAGATTTGCAAAGGTCTCGTCCAAATCTTGAACCAGAGTTGCTTTGTCCTTGCTCTTGACCACTATGTCATCCATGTAGGCTTCTACATTTCTGTGCATTTGCGGCTCAAAAGCGTCATGGACTACCCTTGCAAACGTTGAACCAGCATTCTTCAAACCGAAGGCATCTCAGATGAAATAAAGATGTGCCACATGGTGTAATGAATGCGGTCTTCTCCTCATCTTCTTCAGCCATGAAGATCTGATGGTATCCTGAGTAGGCATCAAGAAGCGAAAGTAAATCACATCCACCGTGGAGTCAACAATCTGGTCAATGCGCGGCAAGGGAAATGGATCTTTGGGACAAGCTTTATTAACATCCGTGAAGTCAATACAAAGTCTCCATTTTCCATTTGCTTTCTTGCGCGACTACAGGATTGGCCAACCACGTAGGATGGAGCACCTCGACAAGGCCTGCCGCTTCCAGCTTTCTTGATCTCTTCGGCTATGAATTCTTGGCGCTCCACCGCTTGCTTTCGACTTTTTTGCTTGACGGGCGCGCGCATGAGGACAAACGGCCAGGCGGTGCTCAATCACTTCCACAGGAACACCGGGATGTCGACGGTTGCCATGCAAACACGTCGACATTCGCCCGAGAAAGCAACGAAGCGCGCCTTCCTATTGAGGGTCGAGAGGCACCGATGGTAAAGGTACCACCGGGCCGTCCTCCTTGGCGGGCACCCTCTTGGTCTTTGGCGGAGCCACCATCTTCTTGCACTTGCCGGTGGAGCTCGATGGTGCGTCCTCGACGGTAGCGCAACACTCGAAGAGGTGCGCTTGCGGAGTGAGCATCGAGCCCTTGCCGGACTTGGACTTCGTCTTCTTCCCCGGGAGCTTCAGCGGCAAGTGCTTGGCAATCTGTCATGGCTGCCGCATCCCGGTAGATCTTGTCGGCACGTATAAGGGCATCCTTCTTGTCGCCATGGACGGAGATGACGCTTATCGGGCCTGGCATCTTGAGTAGGTTGTAGGCGAGTGAGAGGCTGCCATGAACTTGGCGAGTGCCGGACGGCCAAGTATTCCATTGTAAGGCAACGGAAATCGGCAACGTCGAATGTGACCCTCTTAGTCCTAAAGTTCAGCTCACGCCAAATGTTACCGGGCAACGTAATCTTCCCTTCGCTTGCTCCTTCCGGATTGATTCCTTGAAAGTACCAGTCTCTTGAGCTCGCTGTCAGGATTTGAAGCTTCGGAGCACCACGGAGGAGATCAGATTCAAGCCGCCCGCCGTCAACTAACATTTTTGTGACCTTGAGGTTGCGGATGGTTGGTGAGACCAACATCGGCAAGCACCCGACCGCATTATGCGATCGGGGTGGTCCTCAATATAAAAAATGATAGGCGTCTTTGGACCACTTCAGAGGCTTGCGTGACTCTCACGGATGGTTCATTTGCATTGACCTCCGCGTCCATTGCTTGAGTTGGCGGTGGGAGGTATGCGAGAAGCGCCTCCGTCAACGCAGAGGACCTCTGTGGCTTCTCAAACTCCTGCTCATCGCCAGTCGTCGTCTTCCATATCTTCGTCGTCATCATCATCTTCATCCTTGTCGCGGCCGCTGGGAGGTCTGTCTCCTTGCCGCTGCTTGGCCTTGCCTTGTGGCGTCCTCCCCGGGGCGTTTCTTGCTTGCTCCCCAGCACCTTCTGGGCCTTCTCCTTGTCGCGCCGCTTCGTACTCAGACTCTCTTTGTTCGACAAAATTGCTCGACCTTCTTGCAGCTCTGGAGGTCGTGGCCCTTGGTGCGGTGGATCTTGCAATACTGCTTGCCGGAGTTGTCCTGCTTGTCGGCGGCCGCCACGGACTGGTGGTTGGCGTCAGCGGCAACCTCCTTGCCGGAGCCACCAGCCTTGGCGCTCTTGTCGCCACCTCCGCTGCCGGACTGCTCAACAGCTAGCACTCCTCCGCCTTTCTTCTTCCTGTTGCCTCGCTGCCGGCCCTTCTTTGCCGGGGCGGTGTCCTCACTGTCAGATCCTGCTTCCGCATTCTCTCCACGAGTCTCCTCCCTTCCTCGGTAGCGTGCACACTTGTCGCCAAGGCGTACAACTCACCGGCGTCCTTGACTTTGCACATCGCCATCTCCTCCCTCATCCTGCGGTTCGCACATTCTCGATGAAATGCGCTGATCACCGCGGCGGTGGACGTCACGGGATGTTGTAGTGCACACGGCTGAACCTCTGAATGAACTTGCGCAGGACTCTCCTTCCTTCGGGCGGCAGATGAAGGTCACTCTCTTGGCCATGAGGCTTGTGGCCACCGTGAAGGCGCCAACAAACCGATGGCAGATTCGCCCAAGAGGATATGGAGCTGTCCGGCAAGTGCATGAGCCAAGATCGGCATTGGGCTTGAGCACGGCGGGAAGTAGTTGGCGAGGATCTTGTCGTCCGTCCCCGCAGCCTGCACCGCGATGGTGTAGATGCTTGAGGAACTCCGACGGATGCGTCCTGCCATCATACTTCTCGACGCGTCTGGTTTGAAGTTGTTACGGGCCGGGCCTTTGGACTTGCCGCAGCTCACGAGTGAGCGCAGGGCAACCTACCGCGTCTGACAAGTCGCTGGCTCCTCCGGCGCGCGCATGTCAATAGAAGGCCCAGCGGCAGCTTGTCGGATCGACGTCGCGCTTCTCTTGGCGCTCGATGCGAAGTTCGGCGTCCTCTTGTTGTCGCTCATGAAGAACTTGGCGCTGATCACGGTGAGCTCGCGGATCCGGCGACGCCGTGGAGTCATTTGTCGAGGTGGATCCGGTGAGTCGGCGATCTTGGCCTTCGTGGCGGAGAGTGCACGGTGGTTGCACCTCCGGCAGTCTGCGTCGCCACCGGCTCGTGCCTTTGTCGTCTCGCCAGCAACGATGGCGTTGGTTGCCGCGAGCGTCGCCGTTAGCAAAGCCGATGAGGCTCGATAGTGGCCTCCACTCGTCGACCTTGTCGGCCGTTGGAGGGTAGTCGAGGAGCAGCTGAGCTCTCACCAGAGCTTCTGCTGGAGTAGTGGGTGGCATTGGAGAACGGTGCGAGGAGCAGGATATGCTCGGATTTCTAACCACGTTAGAAGGAGCAGCACCCCGTCCGGGCGACCGTATCTCACTCGTGCCAGCATGTTGGCGCGCATGCTGGTCTTGAGGGTCTTGATCCAGCGAGCGTATGGCATTGTGAACGCCATGGCGTTGTTGGTCCCAAGCGTCTCTGAGATGGGCGCGAGGGATGCTTGCGGACGCCCGAGGTTTCGCGGGCCTTATCCTTGGACTTAGCAGCGTCGCGAACACCTTCGTCGGCGCCCGTTCCTCCCGCCGTCGCCCCACCACCCGTTTCTTTGCGGTGAGGGTGGAGTACGATCGCGGACGGCTCTGCTGCCAAGCCTTCTTCTTCGGTGGCATGTTGAGGAAGATGTTGATGACGCTGCTCGTGTGAACGCCGGATCAGATTCACACGGCCTCGACGCTTCTACCTCGCGCCAAAGATGTCGGGGAGGCTGATCGTGCCACGGACACCTATGGGGCCGGCGGACCGAGCCCCTTTGTGGTTCGGAGGGCGGAGATCGCACGAAGAGCGGATCGAGGCGAGGCACACGAGCAGCTTACCCAGCTTCAAGCTCTCCGGGAGAGATAAAACTCCTCGCTACTTGTTTGATGTATTGTGTTCTTGCTAGGGAGCAATGAGAACTACAAAACCTAAGCGTGAGTGTCTCTGGTCTCGAGTGAGTCGAATGAACCGAACCCTTTCTACGCTATGCATGGGCCTCCTTTTATATGCTCAAGGGGTCTCCGGCGGTGGCAACATAGATGAGTGTACAAATGTAAAAACAGGAGTTGGTACACCTACTCGAGCGATGTATGATGCAAAATACCTAACTCGACGGCAAGGGACAAAAGCAATAAATGCCCGTCGATTGTCGCCCAAACAGTGCAACAAAGACCGTCGAGTGCGCCTCCGCTTCGCCACGATGGCAAGCTTGTCGGTGCCGCTTATCGCTGCTCTCCGTGGCTGCACAGCCTCTCGACACTGGCAACCCATGGAACGGCCCCATAGCGACACGTCATTTGGATGAGCCTGGGCGAAGATGGAGAGGTTGCTTGCCGCGGCAAGCGCCTTGCCGCGGCTGAATCCTTGTCGCGTCCGGAGGCTTGTCGCGCTCCGAGCCTTCCCGGCAAGCTCCTCTTGTCGGGGCCTTGTCTTCTGCATGCCTTGAGTGGCCCTCCCGACAAGCTCCTCTTGTCGGGGCCTTGTCTTCTTAATCAAATACTTTGTTCTTGAATGGCTCCAAAGGAGCCACGGAGGATCTTGGCGGTGACGAGGCAAACCCTGCCGCAGGGTGCTGCAACTGTCCGTGCACGAGTACGGAATACTAGGGTACCCCTACTCTAGTACACCGACATATGGCGTAATTTGCGGGTCGCCGGTCAGTCTGCGGGCGGCTCGGGCGGTGTTGTGGGACAAAAAAACACAGCTCGTGCGAGCTCGTCTCCAACGTCTTGTGTTGGAGGATGCATGACACCGAGCCATTCCTCGTTCATCGGTGGCAAAGGCACCGGTGGACAAAACGATCGCCAATATTTTGGCTACCCGGGCAAGATCCAAACAGCCCCTCCCAACAGATTCAAATCCCTCGTTACGTGGAATTTTGCCATGTGTTGTTTTCATGGACTAGCAAGATGCCCGTGCATTGCACCGAAACATCAAGATGCATTTTTACAAACTCCCTCATGCATGCAAGGGATAATTAATGTCCTCCTTTGCTAGTACCATGAGGCAAACACCATTAATATTGCATCGATTAGTGTTAGTGGCCTTGTATATATGCAAATTGTAATTTTGATAGTGGCCCCTTGTATATAAAAATGGAGGGAGAAATATGAGAGATAAGGTGAGGAGGAGTGGGGCATGGTGCCGTGGTGGTGGCCGGTGGTCGGACTGGCGGATGCATGGGGATGGACGGCGCATTATGTCTAGGGTTTGTATCTCTCACACACACCCACGTAGGTGGGGGACGTGCATGAAGAGAAGAGGTGCATGCACGGCGCCGCATACTCCGTCTCTTTCCCAACCACACCTGCTTGGCAGGTACACGGTGGAGCTCATTTACATCTGAAAAAAGGCAGCCCACGTGGTAATTTGGCACGTGTCTTTGGTTGTCCACTTTGTGGAGGGAGGATCGTCTACCACGGGTGAACAAACAAATTGCGACTTGACGCGTTATGTTAAACTAAAAAAGAGGCAAACCATGTGGGGCCTGCCTTAGAGGCAAGGCTCTATACACTGGAGTACTTTTGATGTGTCCCGTCAACTCGCATGATCGAGGAGAAACTTGCTTAGCACGCCGTCTCCCGCCCAGGCGCGGTGGCTCGCAGGATGAGGTGAAGCTTACTACTCAGACGCCTTTATGCCCGCTTCCTCGCCCACGCGCGCGGTGGCTCGCAGCACGAGGAGAAAATTTTACTACTCCCTCCGTTTACTCCTCGTCCCTACTATGTACTTTGGTTAGTACTCCCTCTATTTACTTATACAAGGCCGCTACAAAAAAATACATTTTGCATCTATACAAGGCCACAAATAGTAATCGAGACAAAAGTTACTACTCCCTCCTTTCCAGTTTATGGCTCAATTTCAAAATCTCTCCAACCAAGGTAGACGGTGAGTGGTCGAATTAATTTTGTAGTTTGCACAAGTAATTAGTACGCTCGTTTTTCTCAAGAAGTTATGTTTACTGAGGCATTAATTAGAGCGAATGCATGAATGACCACTAAATTTCCATGAACTTGTACATGAATTGGTTAGTTTCCTCTTGACACTGCTTGCGTCGGGTGATCTAACACACCTCGAAATCCAACATGTAATGGTACTACTACTAGGTATAGTAGAATTGAGACTTATCAAACGAAAAAATGAATGTTTTTTAGATGAGCCTTATAAACCCTAGTGGGTACGTACTCCGTAAAAACAGATTTTTCCAAAACCAAGTCACTCCCATTCATGAATTCTGTAGTATACTCCTCCGTCGATGCTCCCTTTCATGAATTCTGTACTTCCTGTCGCCGACATGTGGACATATAGCAACCGGGTCAACGTGTCAAGCACCAAATAACAGTGCAGAACAGCAGGGGGGACGCACCCCACTCGTACCGGCCCAGTAGTAGTAATGAGCAATGAGACGTCAAATCACAATGCCGCACCTTCCCATACGGACGAAGCAACCATTATTTCACACTTCGGTTCGCCATCATCTCAAACCACGTACTAGTATTGCTTCCGCCTCAAGAGGTACACACGCATCACCTTGGTACATCATGACACGTGGGACCGCATGACAGGCCATGCTCCCCCGCCGATCGCTCGGTAAAATCACCTCATTTTTACTATACTTCCTCCGTATCAGTTTACTACATGGCATGCACGTTGTTCTAGGTTGAGAATTTAAGCGGCTATATATGTGATGAACAGTATCTTGTAGCCTTTTAAAAATGTATACTTTTGTACAGTAGTACTATCGATGTATTGCGCCATGGAGCAAAAATTGAAATAAAAAAAGGTGGTACATATAGAGAGCGCTCGTCGCCAAATTATGCATACTATTAAAAAGCTAGTACGTGCTTAATTGGGGTGCTAAATTATTAAAGAAATACTAGTAGTATGTACATACTTGAAGAGTTAAAGTAATCGAGAAGAAACATAACATAGATTCTGTTGGGGCTCAGCACAACACACCCCTCAAATTAAACTAAGCACACCTGAAATTAAACTATGCAACTAATCCGGTGACACCTTTGCATTAGAAGTTTAGAACCACCATGAGCAACGACATCGCCACCTTACTCGAGTCCTCGTCCACGTCCTCGACTTCGTCCTTGTCCCTCTTCCTCTTGGCGATACTTCTTTGCTTGAACCGCACACTTGGCTGTTGCTCTTCATCCAACCCTTGTAGATATTGAAACAAAGGTAGCCATCCATTGCAGCGTACTGGATGTGGTCTATATCTAGTACATTCCGCTGCCATGCATGACGATGAAACATGTAATGAGGTTTCTCCATTTTACGGTACAAAGGATGAACCATGGCTCCTGCCAGTCGGCGTGAAGGTGACGAGAGGGCACCGGCCGATTCTTCTGGAGGTCGAAGGGGTTGCCTACAACGAGGCCTATCCGACCCAGGACTTCTTCGTCGTTCTTAAAGTCTACAGTAACGAATTTTACTGTTTTGTCCTTGAGGAAGTTCTTAAAATTCTGGCACTCAACGTCGGCATGGCATATATGGTAGACCAAGAAAATGTTATGTACACAAACCTGGATCACGGCGGGCTTCTTCCTCTCTTCGTCCTTTAGATCCTTCTCTCTTCCCACGACTGTGGTGTACTCAACATCTAGCCCAGCGACCCACTCATCATGTGATTTTTCTAACATGCGTCTGAAGCGATAAAGGCATCCTTTCACCGTCGCGGAAGTACGGGTGTAGATGACGTCGAACTCATCGCCGATGATGTTTCTAACCTTGTACTCACCGCCGATCGAGGAGATTTGGGACGCCATGGATTTGGGAGGAGGGTTAGGATTAGTGGAACTGCCGTAATGTGAATGGACGGGACGACTAGGAGCGAACCGCCGTAGTATTAAAGGGCGTGCGGGACAAGTAGGAGCGAACTGCGGCGCGGCGAACGGCAGGGTAGTGGCTTTCCATTCTCCCATGATACGGGCTTCCGAGAGCCCTTGGATCTGAGATCGAACGGTTGCATGGCGTGATTCTAGACCTATGGGTGAATATCCTATCCTGGAGGGTTCTTCTGCAAATTTTCAGCAACTTAGCATGCCACCGTTTGATCTCAGATCCAAGGGCTGCCAGCAGCCCATATCATGGTCGTGCCTACCTCGACCGTCGCATCGCTCGCGCGGTCGCGCCCTTGGACATTTAACACGGTGCATTAGGCTATCTGATGTTGGCATGTCATACATAGTCATCACTTAGTCACTCATACTACAACAAGGTTGGCTATAAGGTTGGCTATAAGTGTATTTTTTTTACTCCTCTCTATCTCTTTCTTCGTACTCCATCCATCCCATAATATAAGAACGTTTTGACACTAGTGTAGTGTCAAAACGTTCTTATATAATGGGACACAAGGAAATACTAGTATTTATTGCATTTGCCAAGGAGTGGCCTCTTCCAATGAAATGGTGTTGCTAAGTTTGCTTCATTTAATTAGCTATAGACTCAAAATTGTCTTTTCACCTAGGTACACGTGCTTAGCACCGTTTCTTCCTTGGGTCACCAAACTAGTCTCTCTCTTCTTGATTAACTTGCCACATCATACTTTATGCCTATGTGGCAAGCTTAAGCACCTGTAGGAGCAAGTACAATAGTGCGCTTTACATGGCATTTTTGCATATGTGGAGGAAAGAGAGGCAAGGAAAAAGTGGAGAAGTGGGCTCTCAGGCTGGTCATAGTGGGGAGTAACTTAGACTAGTGTCATATGCATGACACTAGTCTAAGTTGCTACCTTCATAATGAAAAATAACATGATAGTAGTATCATAGATGGCTTCATTTATTAGCTTGTAGACTCATGTTGTCTTGGGAAGCGCTATGTTACAGTAACATATTATGTTACCACCTCACATTAAATACTTGCCACATAAGCAAAAATTTCTTGGAGTGTGCTATGTTACTAGCTAAGTTACTCCCACTATGACTAGCCTCATGCAAGAGCCAGCCTCTACTACTACATGGTGGAGCATTGGGAGAGGCACCTATATGGAGGTGGTCAGGAATCAGGAGACTCACGCCGGTCGTGCACGCCCATGATTAAAATGATAATGGCATGTCAAATCACGGGGCCCCACACATGTCCAGAAGAACTCCTTTGTCAAATCGCACAGCCCTATGTTTGCAGCAGCCTACTCCCTCGTCTTCTCGCGTCTCTGTCGAACCGACTAGGCGAGAATCGCCCGCCTACCCAGCAGGAAAAGCCCCGCCCTCGACTTTTAAATACAACTACTCCCTCCGTCTAGGTGAGTAAGTCATCTTACGAAAACCAAATAATCCCAAGATACTAAGGCCCGGTGCATTAACTTCTACCTCGTTTCTTGTTTCTTCACATATCAACCAAGAAGAATCCAATGATATACTTTTTGTGACATAGTAACTCATATTTAGTTAGTCAAATGGATGACCTAGAACTACGTGCAGGCCCTATAAACCGAGATGCCCACAAATAAAAAACCGAGACGGAGAGGGTAGTTCAACACGTATCTTTTTAGATCAATATAGTCGGGATTCACCAAGGAGCAAAACCAAGTGGTAGGATGCTCCTGTCGTGTTGGCGTAGCAACTCAAGCAGGGTCAGTCCGCACACAAAATGGTGACACACTTAACAAGATCCCTTTGGCAGACATGTGGCTCATCCAACGTCTTGTTCCACGTGCGATGCACCAAATCACAGTTCGGAGCAGCGTTGGAATTGGAGGCACCCGGTCAGAAGCGCCGCGATAGTAGAAAATGAGCGATGAGGGTCAAATCACAAAGCCCCACCTTTCCGCATTAAAATTTGACGGACGAAGCAACCATCATTTCACTCTAGGGCGCAAGAGCATAAAGAAAAGAGAAAACAATGATGCGTGCGGCAGCTACCTAGGGCACCCTAGGGTAGGGGTCTCCACTACTAATACTTTTTTTTGAAAGCGCCTCCACTACAAATCAGCTTCTCCCTCGTCCTCTTGAAGAAAACCGATGATGAGTGCGGCGATAGGGTTTATAGGAGTACTACGGAGTGCGGGGCCACGTCGTAGTAAATGGGTTCGAGTCGACGCCTTAAATATGTGTGGGCCGCTTGGTTCTACGGGAACGAGGCAGCATTTTGGGTTCGGGGACCAGTGGAGATATATACGATACAAAAATTGTGGACGTGGGATTCGTACCGAAAGGCAATGATGCATGGGCCTGCATTTTGATATACCCGGGCCGCGTGAAATTTGCTACTCTACTCAAAACTAGTAAGGTACACATGTATTGAGCATGAGATTTGAAACCAAATTATGAATAAATACACACTATAGCATGTAAAGCTTTGAGTCATATATGCATGATGTAGATGTTCGTTTAGTTCTTATAGTTCATCTCATTCAAAATCAATTAGTTTTATAAAAATGTTAAGATTCATGGGGTTGTGCATTGTAAATCATAAAGTAAAAACAAATAATGGCAATTCATTTAGAAAATAATAATCAATTATGATACAGAAGATTCTAGAACAAAGGAGAAGTGCTTGTGTTTTGAGGTTTGTGCATTATGCTTAAGTTCAACCATGGAGTCTTTTAAATTGTACATGTGGCAGATCTGGTGGAATGTTGATGATATCCAACGGCCAGTAGTGCTCGGATTTGCCCATCTCTGCCTTTGTCGGGTTAGCTTCATCCAGCGACCATATTTCAAAGTTATTGGCGCACTATATAGTTCTTGTGCCATAGTTGCATGTTTTGGAAAAAAGCTACTAGTGGATTGTACTATCTATTTAGGAATAGAAGATGTATACATGGAAGTTGTAGGGAAAGAGATGACATGGAGGATCTCAATTCCTATGAGTAGGGATTGGAAAAGAGATGTCATTTGGTTCACATCATAGGAACTTTTCTATTGAATCTAGAGATGACATGTATCTCAAGTCCTATGAGGAGGGATTAGTAAAGAGATGTAATTTGGTTCATATCATAGGAACTTTTCTATTGAATATACACTAATGTTTATTTTCCTTTGAAATTAAGGGAGTATAGGAATCCATTCATATGAGTCAAGTGGCTCTGAAGCTATAGAAATGATATCATGTTTATTTCCTTTGAAATGTAGAGTATATGAATCTATTCCTATGAACCAATTGGCTCTAAAGGAAAAAATCCTATAAAAATCATATCATATAGAGTTCCTATGATATTCCTCGACACTAAAGGATGGTTGAAATTGCTGCGGGTGATACGATGGTCTTTTTTTGTAGACTCCTCACCCATCTTTATAGTTACCTCTCAAAGATGAATGAAATGATATATACATGGTATTCTACATGTGCAATTTGGTACACGAAAACTCGGTAAAAGTTTGCGAGGTTCTAATTTTCAATAAAGCTATATGCACTACATTTCGGAACGGAGGGAGCATCTGGCGATTGCTAACACTCACGTGGAAGATTTGTGTGTAGGAGGAGTGGCTGTTCTGTTAAATGACATGGCAAAACTGACACTGTCGGATGCCGATCTAACGGTTCTTACGGCGTTCGTCAGGAAAAGGCTTGTGGCGAACGTTTGTCGGATAATGATTTACGGACACATGCATTGCATTGATACGTGCCCCCCTCTCTCTCACGCACACGCACCCTCACGAGTCACAACTCTCCCGAGTCCTCTCGCAGACTCGCACGTGGCACCCATCGTCTATCTGCAGGTAGACGTCACGCACATATGTGCTCTTCACACCCTACCCTCGGAACTTCTAAAAAACAAAAGGCGGTAGCGCACATTTTATTTTAGCTCGCACGTCACACACTTATATTATTACTCTTGCGTGAGCGTTCTTTGGGCATAGTATATATTGTACTCTCACGAAGAGAAGCGGTGCACGACGCACTAGTTCTCTCACACCCACTCATGGTACACGTGGGAGCGCATTTTTGAAGCCGGTACAACAAAATCACTCCACTATATACAAAAGCAGAGCCTTAGCGCTTGCTTTACTAGGGTTCCTCTCGTTCACTCTCTCATGCTCTCTCGGATCTAAGCAAGACATAGGTGGCCACACTCTCTCTCTCTCTCAGCTCACGGCTGGTCACAAATCCGGCCGGACAACCTCGACCAGGCGGGGTGTAGGTGCATCGTTCATCTTTGTCGTCGGCGTGAGGAGGAGACCAACGGCTGCCCGCGCGTCCCGATCGGCGGCCGTGCCGTTCTCTCCGAGAGAGCGCCGGCTCGGGAGGGCCTCCGACCCCTTCTTCCTCCCTGCGGTATTGTGGCCAAGATGCGGCCTCCTGACGCCGTCTTTGCCACATGCCGACGACCCTCAGGTATATATTCCTTCGAAACCTGCCTTGCTCTACTGCCGCAGCTCTTCCCCCTTCGTGTGGTTCCTTTTGTACTTCCGTCCGCTGTTCCAAATCCACCTAGACTTCTACTATTATTAGAAGTAAAGCTAGTTCATACAGTCAACTCAAAGTGTTGGTTCAAACAGGGAAGAAAGTGGGAAAGCTGTAGCATGAATCTAGGACTTGGTTCTAAGAGGAAACAGGGGAAAGTAGTAATATCTATCACTGTTTAAATAACCGTATTTCGTATTTGCGCAAACAGGGATGTCTTGCTCCATATCGTTCGGGATGTCTGTCTCCGTGTCGTTTCTATCCGCACAATCAAAAGCACACACCACAGTTTTAGTACAAGCTGCCAAAATGAGATGGCTATCCCTCGTTGCCGTCGTCTAACCTCCCGTCTTCAAGGTATCCCTACATTGGTAGTAACTAAGGTAGAATGACCAACGCAATCTAAATGAAGCTGATTCAGACGTTTTACTTCACGATTGCGGTGCGAGGACGGTAACAAGCGCATCCTAGTCCGAATGCACTTTCTACCAGTTCATCCATGGACCGAGGACTAGTCGGCACGGCTGCACGGCGGTTTTTGACAGTGCGGACAAGAGGCATTGTGGTCTGCTTATTTCTGCAAATAGCGGTGCTTAAATTTAGTGGAATGCACAAGAATTTCACCTGGTCAGTACACTGCATGGTTCAGTTCAGCATTCCGACTGAGACCACAATTATAATTGGTTATTCTAGAATGAGAGAACCTAATCCTGGATGGTGGCAACAAGAAAAAACCAGAGTGAACTCCAGGAAATTTAAGCCTGCCGGGAGGCCCTTTGCTAAGAGAAGCCTTGCTTGTTTTTTCTTGATTTGTAAACCTTCTTACAACTTTGTCTTTTGCTGTGAACTAGTATATGTTTGTTATGTTCTATGAATCATTGAG
This sequence comes from Aegilops bicornis, assembly GCA_021605145.1. Taxonomy (NCBI): domain Eukaryota; kingdom Viridiplantae; phylum Streptophyta; class Magnoliopsida; order Poales; family Poaceae; genus Aegilops; species Aegilops bicornis. Next base: position 263,808,840 of record CM038671.1, on the reverse strand, counting down.
ATGTATAAAACTGCTTAACTTATGCTTTTCAAGATTTTTATGAAGACGAGTTTAATGTGAGTGTTCCACATGAGCGCTGGACTAGCGTTGAACGTTTGGAATTTATTACATTGTGGCCTCAATTAACTGCATGAACCACTGTAACAAGATACATAGTTGCTTATATGATTCACGGGCACACAAAAGTAGCAGCAGTTCCCATAGACGGATTCAAACAGAGTACTAGCCCCAGAGGGGTCGATAACAGGCAAGGTTCGGATAATTAGACACAATCCAAACTACTATTAAACACTAAATTTGGGGCAACTATTTCATGCCTCGATCTAATTTGGGCTGGACACAAGACGGACCTTGCCATGAACATCATCGAGGACGTCCCGCAGCAGCTCAATCCTGTGAACCTTCATGAAGACAACCTTGTGGCCTTGCCACTGATAAACTTGTTTATGGAGGCATGCCATGTCATCTTCCTGCGTAAGCTTGACAAGAACAATATGCCTCACAAATGAAGGAGTAGCTTTGAACTTCTTGTGCTTCAGTACACCCTGGACAACACGCCTGACAACAGTGAGGCTGGAATACGCCTCTTCATTGGTATAACCGCAAATCGCTTCCAGGATCCAACAGCCTAAGAACTCTGTTTTCCCAGTGCGTATATTCAGGTCGTCCGCCTCATAGCGAGTGACATGCACAACCACACAATCCTTATGCGCATCGGGGCTCTAATTGAAATAGAAACAAATTCTGAATTACTTTTCAGTATAAGAAACACAAGTTATTTAAACTACTATGTATAGCATGGCATCGAAGCTAATAAAATTTTGCATTATTAATCACCACATACTTCCTTTTCTAAAAAAATCACCACATACTTAGATGAAAAACCACAATCCAGATCGGCAAAGAAGGAAATCACCTTGGGCAGCTCAGCGGGGTGGGGGGGGGAGGGGGGGGACACATCCTCGAAGGGGGAAAACTGCTCCTACAGTGCCACGTGGGCTATAACCTCAAACGGGGCGTTGACCATCTCAGTAGTGGCCGTGAGCGTATCTGGGGTCGCCTCGGTGGTTGCCTCCATCTTCTTGGAGCTCTCTGTCTCGTGGGGGTCAGCCTCCCGCGTCTGCTCCAATATCGGCAGATCTTTGCCTGGTTCTCCTTGGTCCATCATGAAACTGAGGAATACTAGGAGACCACTGAAAGAAAAACACAATCGCAATGACAATGAAACAAAAAAGAGAGTGAGGATCGGTTCTTTGCTTTGCAAAAGTTCTTTTTTTTCTCTGAAGAAAAATATAACAAAATCACGGATCCGCTTACATTCCCTTCGTTGGCGAGAGAGAAGAACGATGGCGGAATCACGAGTGTTGCCTTTCTTGAAGACGGTGAGGGAGAAGGGGATTCAGCGAAGAGTGAAATGATGGTCGCTTCATCCGTCAAACTTAGACTGCGGGGAGGTGGGGTTTTGTGATACGACAGCTCGTTACTGCCGCGCTACGACCAGGGTGACTCTCCGCCTACATACTGCCTTCTAATTTGGTGGATGGCATTTGGGCCCGCGTTCTGCATGGCCCGCATGTCGGTGAACAAAAGTATAACGGCATTCATTAGAGGGAGATGTTTCAATGACCTAGGAGGAGCCAGAAGCGGTAGAGTGTCTCCACTGTACTAGTAGTAATTGTTTTTCTGGGTAGCTGTAGAGTGTCTCCACTGTACTACTCCCTCCTTCCATCTATATAGGGCCTAATGCGTTTTTTAAGACCGCCTTTAACTATTGACAAGATTAATAGTACATGACATGCACAATGTGAAAATTATATCATTGAAAGCTCCTTTCACACACGAATTTAACGGTGTGCTTTGTGTAAGTTGCATGTCATATATTATTGCTCTAATATTTGGTCAAAGTTAGCCTCGAAAAACGCATTAGGCCCTATATAGATGGAAGGAGGGAGTAGTAGTAATTGTTTCTCTAGGCGCTACCCACACCCAGCACACCGCCCCCCTCCCCCCAAAAAAATCCTGGGTGCTCTTCTTCCTCCTCGCTCCCACCCACCTCACGTCAGCTCACTCCACTCGTACCCCCAAATTCCTCACCTCACTCCTACAGAAAACCCCAGCTCCCCTTCTTTCTCACCCCTACAGAAAACCCCCAGCTCCCCTTCTTCTTCGCTCACACTACAACTAGGCTCGTCATTCGTTACTCTGCTCAAATCCGTGAGCGCGACGCGATGCCCTCGAGGAAAATGGAGTCGGCTGGCCCCAGCGCCAAGAAGATGAGGCTCCCATGGCGACACTGCTGTAGATCCCGCACCCGGCAGCCTTGGGAGAAGCAGCGACCCCACCCCACCGGATCCCAGAACCCGTAGAATCTCGGGTGGACCGCATCATCGATCTCCGGACGCCATCCTTGGGGAGATCATCTCGCTTCTCCCCACCAAGGATTGCTTTGCCGCACCCAAGTCCTCTCAATTCGGTGGCGCCCTCTATGGCGTCTTGTGCCCCTTAATCTCGGCGTCGTCAGCTATCTCTCTTCAATGATTTTGAAATCCCGAGCCATCATCTCCTCCCACCGTGGCTCCGTTCAAAGCCTCTGCATCTCGTCATGCTACACGAGCAAGCATACCATGCCTACACGATGGGCCTTTGGCTGAAATCCCCTGAATTCCACAGAACTACAGCTGCTTGAGTTCTACTATTCCCACAAATCACATACCACATACCGAACGCCATGAAATTGTGCCCTCGGCACCGATGTCCATCTCGCGGTTTTCCTCCTCTCTCCACACCGCCACCTTTATTGCTGTGCTACCTACCGAGACAATGGGTACTAAACCTTCGACTCCCATTTCTCAAGAAACTTTCACTTGTGCGGGTTCAGATATCGGAGGCCTCATTGCACAAGATCATCCACTCCAGTTGCCCTGCTACTGGAGTGCTTGGTGCTTGTTTTCACAGATTAGAATCGGTTGTCTCCAAATAAAGTCGCCTAACCTTGTAAGAATTGGAATTTCTTTTGACGGAAGGAAGCTCATCATCCAAGATGCCCCTTCACTTCAAAGGTTGATCCTTGATTCTCACCGTTGCAAATAACCGTCCTCTCTGCGCTTAAACTGGAGACCTTGGGTGTAATACATGATCTCTGTGCTCATTTCAATATGGTGTTTGGCTCCACAGTTCTTCAGGTACTTTATATTATCATCTACACTTGTAACCATAAGTTGCATTTTAAATTTCTGTGCATAATTTATATATCATCTTGGAGTACACATTTTGTACTAATATTATGTTCTATGCTCAATGAAGAGTTTCTCCATGGATGGCCTATCAATGGTGCTGGATTCTATCAAGATCTTATATATCCAAATGAATAGTTTTGATCTGAACAAGATTATTGGCTTGCTGCAATGCTTTCCATGTCTGGAGAAGTTGTATATAAAGGTGATAATTTCACGCACATTGGAAGCCCGCATATAGTGTACTAGAATTAACCGTTCAACTGTTGCTCTTTCGACACTCTTCTTTTAGACCTTAACTGTTTTCAATCATCATGTCTATTTAGGCAATAGGACGGGGTAAGAAAGTTATAACCAATCGGTGGATTCATAAGCATCGGGATTTTCTCACTTCTCATGAGATTCGATTGAAGACAATAACACTAGAACGATATGTAGCCAACCGTGCAAACACAAGATTTGTCACATTCTTCCCTTTGAATGCGAGGTTACTATTGTCCATCGGGCTTAAGTTTATCGCTGACATGGTTTTGACGGATGGGTATGTTGAAGAGCAAAAAAAGGAGTTTCGGTGGGCGAAAGAGCTTACGAGCGTGCGGGCTTCTATTTACAACATATTGTGGTCATAATCCGATAAATTTTATGACCCAGATGTTCATTCTATGGACCTGACCGATCCATTTGTTGTGACTGCCGAAAACAGTCTTTGGAGTTAGATGTTGTTGCCCTTTTCAATCTGGGTTTTTTGTAAACCTGATGAACAATCAACCCTCGTGCTTTTATGCAGGTTTGTAAGCTGGAGTTAGATGTTCCTGCCCTTTTCAACTCGGGTATGGCTGTCATATTTTCTTTGAAACAAGGCAAATGGCTTGCCATTCGTTTAATTTAGAGTGAAATATTGTAACAAATCACAACCAAGGAAATAACATCACTCACGCCGCTGCTTGAGCTCACCGTGCATTCTGAAGCCAAGTGATTAGCCCCCACCGGCACCCACAAACTTATTTCGAACTAGCACATCAAATGGGCTGTAAATTTTCATAGGAAAGGCTGCATGACCGTGGCAGATTTGGATTCTGACATTTGGGACCCGCAAGGAAATAGCCTATCCAAGGTGGTGTCGACTTACTAGCCAGTCAACAAACGATTCTTCCTACCAGCCGTTGGATTGACATCCAACATCTGTCGTGTATCTTCTATCTCTTGTCTTCTTCTTCCTCCAGCCGTCCAAACCAAACCACCCCGTCGGCTCCGCCTGCTCCCGCCTCCCATGGCTGGCCGCGCCTCCGCCGCCCTACCGTACGTACCCTCCAACGTTGGCCAGTCCCTCCCTCTATTCCCCCACACGTCCTGTTATTCTCCGGCGACGTCAGCCCCAACACGCACCCGTGCCCGAACCAGTCAACCCTCGTACTCCCCTCCGCCTGCGACTGGCAGGCGCATCTTCAACGGCTCCTGTTCGTTCTGTCCGAGGCCTCGCCGTCGTCCTCCTCCTTGCGGCCTTGGTTCGCTTGCCGTGCGCCGTGCGCCGCCCTCTTGCGTTGTCAACGTCGTCAACAACCGAGAGGAACAAGGAGATGACTGTACGTGGAGAGGATGACGATGAGGACCCACCAGCGTCATGGCGATGCAAGCAAGTGCCTCTATAGTACAAGCCCAAAATTATGGTTCCTCCTAATGGTTGGACATCCGGGGCTCACGCCATTGTCAACGTAGTCAATAAGCGAGAGAATTACACTACGGCCGGTGACACGAGGACCCGACAAAGTCGCGCATAATTTTTTGAGGAACAAGCGGTTGTTATTTATACTAGTTTTAGCGACGGATCGAGGTAACAATGAAATTTGTCTTGAGGCTGTGGCCCGTCTAGCCAGGGTTTTATTTATGTTTACCACATCATGAGCCAGTTGTGTTTTTCTTCTTTGAAAATGGCTAGCCAGTTCTATTTTTTAAAGAAATACCCAAACAAGGCCTACTTGCTTTATCGGCCTATTTGGTGCAAATCTTTCAAGACAATGAGAGTTTCATTCGGTTTGCCCGGAAATGGCTGTACTTTTTTAAAACACATCAAACCGGAATTAGTTTCAATTTTTTTTTCATTACAAGATCTTAAATTCCATTGATTTTTTATGCGTAGACAATTATTTGGATTTTATATTTAAATAAATTATTTTTCAAAATAGTTTGAATGTGAATCGATATTTCGGATTAAAAGCAGTTGACCACATGAAATATGCAAAATTTTGTATACTTTTTAACCGTGGCCACAATATGGGGTGTAATGCTAACAAAAAGAAGATGGGCTCCAAAAACCTTAAGAATTAGCAAATGGGCTGTACATTATTAGAAATAACGGCAGATGGGTTGTATCTTTGTTTTCCATAGATTTGAGGCTGACTTGTGCGCCTACTACAGGTTGACGCGTATGCTTTCATAAAAAAAGGTTGGCGCTTTGCATAGCATACATCAACTTAGTCAACACATGAGAGCGATGGATCGTTGGATGTCCATCCAACGGTGTCGTCTTCTTCAATCTCTGCTCTTCATGCTCCATTTGCTCAAACAAGCGCCGGCCGGGACTGCTGCTCCCTCCTCCCATGCCGGCTATCTTTGCCAAGAGCCTCACGGCCCCACCGTACTCCCATCGCTGGCCTAGCCATCCCTCTACTCACCCACACATGTGTTATTCTCCGTGACGACGGAAGAACCGGTAAACCCTCGTACTCCTCAGCGTGGGAAACAAGCTGCTGAGTATTCCACAGCTCGTGTCGTTTCCCTTCCTAGGCCTCGCCGTCGTCCACCATACTGGTGCTCTCGGCGTGGCCTGGTCAACGTGGTCAATGAACGACATCCATAGGAAGTGGATTTGTCGTGGAGAGGCCGATACCGGGTCCACGGCCGCACGCAAGGAAATGCCTCCTTATTACGTGCAAAATAATGATTCCTCCACCTGACAGCTAGGACCCACGGGAAGGGCCTCTGTATTTTGCTAAAAAAACGTTCCCCCTGCTGACAGGTTGGACCCACCAGCTATATCTTCACACTCAAGGAAGTGCCTCCTTATTATGCCCAAACAAATGAATACCCCCTGCTAGCTGGGACCCACCATATTGTTGGGCTGACTTGTGGGCCTACTAAGTTGACGGGGACGGAGGGCTTTGTAGACTTAGTCAATACTCCAGTGACCGTATGATGTCCATCCAACAGCCATAGTGCTTCTTCAACCTCTGGTCTTCTTGCTCCAGCCGCCCAAAGCAGCGCCGGTCGTGCCGCCTGCTCCTACCTCCTGTGGCCGGCTGTGCTACCGCCTGCTCCTGCCTCCCGTGGCCCGGCTCCGCGTCGTCCCCTTCCTAGGCCTCGTCGTCGTCCACCGCCGTGGTGCTCTCGGCGCGGCGTGGTCAATGTGGTCAACGACCGACTTCCATCGGAAGAGTATTGTCGTGGAGAGGCTGACAGCTGGGTCCACGGCAGCCGCAAGGAAGTGCCTCCTTATTACGCGGAAAATAATTATTCCTCCACCTGACAGCGGGGACCCACCGGACGGGCCAACAGTATTTTGCGAAAAAAATCGTTTCCCCTGACTGCTGGGACCCACCGGACGGGCCACCGTATTTCGCAAAAAAAAACGTTCCCACCGCTGTCAGCTGGGACCCACCGGAAGTGCCTCCTTATTACGCACAAAAAAATGAATACTCCCTCGGCTAGCTGGGACCCACCTTGGTGGGAGGCAGTCTTGTGGGCCTACTAAGTTGACAGGGACGAAGGGCTTTCTCAACTTAGTCAATATGAACGATTCTAGCTCCAGTGACCGTACGATGTCCATCCAACGACTGTAGTGCTTCTTCAACCTCTGGTCTTCTTGCTCCAGCCGCCCAAAGCGCCCGGTCATGCCGCATGCTCCTGCCTCTCGTGGCCGGCTGTCTTGCCCTGAGGCCTCACCGCCCCTACTATTCCCACCGGCTGGCCAGGCCTGCGGCGGCAGCCTCACACCGCATGGTGAACGGTGAACCCTCATACTCCTCTCCGCGGGCTTCCCGCCGTGTCTTCCCGGCTCGCGTCATCCCCTTCCTAGGCCTCGTCGTCGTCCACCGCCCGTGGTGCTCTCCAGGCGTGGTCAACGTGGTCAAGAGCGACTTCCATCGGAAGAATCTTGTCGTGAAGAGGCGACAGTGGGTCCACGGCCACAGCCAGTTTTTGTGATTTGCCAAGTAAGTCGCTTTGTCAGCTGTTGGGCTGCAAATCTTTCAAGACGAGGAGAGCTTTCATCATTTGGCCGAGAAAATGGCCCATCGATAATGAGAAATGGGCTGTACATTTTTAAAACACATCAAACCGGCAATTAGTTTCAAATATATATTTTTCATTTCAAGATTTTAAATTACATTAATTTTTATGCGTGGAGAATTTGTTGGATTTTATATTGATATACATTTATTTTTAAAATCAGTTTGAATGTGAATCGAAATTTCGGGATTAAAAACAGTTCGGACCGCACCGAAATATGCAAAATTTCGTATAATTTTTTAACCGTGGCCACAATATGGGCTGTAATGCTACTTGAAATAATATGGGCTCCAAAAAAACCTTAAGAATTAGCAAATGGGCTGTAAATTATTAGAAATAATGGCAGATGGGTTGTATCTTGTTTCCCACAGATTTGAGGCTTTCCTAAAAAGGTTGGCGCTGGCGTGGCGATTGGATGTCCATCCAACGGCCGTCGTGCTTCTTCAATCTCTGGTCTTCTGCTCCACCGCTCAAACAAGCGCCGACGGATCGCCTGCTCCTCCTCCTCCCTGACCAGCTATGCTGCCGCGCAGGCCTCACCGCCCCACGTACTCCCATCGCTGGCCTAGCCATCCCTCTACTCACCCACACCTGCTGTTATTCTCCGGCGATGGCGGGCAGACGATAAACCCTAAATGCAGTCGTACTCCCCTCCGCGTGGGAAACAACTGCCGATTCTTCTCTGCCTCCGTGTCATCCCCTTCTTAGGCCTCGCCGTCGTCCACCGCAGTGGTGCTCTCGGCGCGGCATGGTCAATGTGGTCAACGACCGACTTCCATCGGAAGAGTATCAGTGCATGGAGAGGCCGACAATTTGGGTCCACGGCCGCAAAGAAGGAAGTGCCTCCTTATTACGCCGCAAAATAATTATTCGTCCACCGACGGGGACCCACCGGACGGGCCACCGTATTTCGCGAAAAACGTTTCCCCATTGCTGGGACCCACCAGCTACACCTTCGCACGCAAGGAAGTGGGTCCGGGCAAAAAAAAATGATTCGCCCCCTGACTGCTGGGACCCACCAGCGACATCTTCGCACGCAAGGAAGTGCGTCCGGGCAAAAAACGATTCGCCCCATTGCTGGGACCCACCATTACATCTTCGCAGCGTGGAAGTGCACGGCGATCGGGACCACACGGTCGGCGTGCGTGGCGTTGTCATTCTGGTCGAACGTGTAGGTACATATATCTTGGTGGATGTAGAGGCGCCGCACGTGTCGTAGTAGAGGCGCGCACGTAGCATGTACACGCATATACAACGCGGCGGTGCAAGAAAGAAAATCTGACGCCACGTATGTGTACATACGGGCGGGGTCTCGAACGCCTACTCGCGCATACGTACGGCGAGGGCTCATGTACATGGCTGGGTCGGAATGGAGAAACAACATCGTCATCATGTTCATGGGGAGGCAACGGAATGCGTCGTGTTCATGGGGAGGGAACGGAATGCGTCGTGTTCATCGGGAGGCAACGAAACGCGTGGGAGCCAACCGGCTGGGTCGGAACGGAATGCGTGGTCGTGTTCATCGGGAGGGCTTGGACGGAACAGGCGATGTAAACGAGGCCTGGCGTACCGCAGAACGGAGGAAACAGACCTCCTGCGTTCGGAACGGGGTCTGCTACGTCTTGAGCTTGCGTTGTTTTACCCGAAGAGGAGAGGATGATTCAGCACAGTAGCATAAGTATTTCCCTCAGTTTTTGAGAACCAAGGTATCAATCCAGTAGGAGGCCACGCGCAAGTCCCTCGTACACGCACAAAAACGATAGCTACTCGCAACCAACGCGATTAGGGGTTGTCAATCCCTTCACGGTCACTTACGAGTAAGATCGATAGAGATAATATTTACGGTATTTTTGGTATAAAGATGCAAAGTAAAAAGTAAAAAGCAAAGCAAGTATAAAAGTGATAGAGATTGATATGATGAGAATAGACCGGGGCCATAGGTTTCACTAGTGGCTTCTCTCAAGAGCATAAGTATTCTACGGTGGGTGAACAAATTCTTGTTGAGCAATTGATGAAATTGAGCATAGTTATGATGTTATCTAGGTATGATCATGTATATAGGCATCACGTCCGAGACAAGTAGATCGAAACGATTACGCATCTACTACTATTACTCCACTCATCGACCGCTATCCGAGATGCATCTAGAGTATTAAGTTAAAAACAGTAACGCCTTAAGCAAGATGACATGATGTAGAGGAATAAATTCATGCAATATGATAAATACCCCATCTTGTTATCCTCGATGGCAACAATACAATACGTGCCTTGCAACCCTTTACATCCTTTGGTAAGGACACCGCAAGATTGAACCCAAAGCTAAGCACTTCTCCCATTGCAAGAACTACCAATCTAGTTGGCCAAACCAAGCGGATAATTCAAGACACTTGCAAAGATAACTCAATCATACATAAAAGAATTCAGAGAAGATTCAAATATTATTCATAGATAAGCTGGATCATAAACCCACAATTCATCGGTCTCAACAAACACACCGCAAAAAGAAGATTACATCGAATAGATCTCCACGAGAGAGGGGAGAACATTGTATTGAGATCCAAAAAGAGAGAACAAGCCATCTAGCTACTAGCTATGGACCCGAAGGTCTGAAGTAAACTACTCACACTTCATCGGAGGGGCTATGGTGTTGATGTAGAAGCCCTCCATGGTGGATGCCCCCTCCGACGGAGCTCCAGAACAGGCCCCAAAATGGGATCTCATGGATACAGGAAGGTACGGCAGTGGAATTAGGTTTTTGGCTCCTCCTTTGATCTGTTGGGGGTACGTAGGTATATATAGGAGGAAGAATGCGTCGGTGGGCGTGGGGGCCCACGAGGTGAGGCGCGCGCCCGGGGGGCGCCCTCCACCCTCGTGACCGCCTCTGGCACTTCTTGGAGTAGGGTCCAAGTCTCCTGGATCACGTTCGGTGAGAAGATCACGTTCCCGAAGGTTTCATTCCGTTTGGACTCCGTTTGATATTCCGTTTCTTCGAAACACTTAAATAGGCAAAAAACTGCAATTCTGGGCTGGGTCTCCGGTTAATAGGTTAGTCCCAAAAGTAATATAAAAGTGGAAAATAAAGCCCAATATAGTCCAAAACAGTAGATAAAGTAGCATGGAGCAATAAAAAATTATAGATACGTTGGAGACGTATCAGGCATCCCCAAGCTTAATTCCTGCTCGTCCTCGAGTAGGTAAATGATAAAAAGGGAATTTTTGATGCGGAGTGATACTTTGGCATAATTTTAATATAAATCTTCTTACTTGTGATATGAATATTAAGATCCGAAAGATTTAAAACAAAAGTTCATATTGACATAAAAATAATAATACTTCAAGCATACTAATAAAAGCAATCATGTCTTCTCAAAATAACACGGCAAAAGAAAGTTCATCCCTACAAAATCATATAGTTAGGCTATGCTTCATTTTCGTCACACAAAGATGTTCCCAACTTCCATACCCCTGATGACAAGCCAAGCAATTGTTTCATACTCAAATAATCTCAAACTCTTTCAACCTTTACGCAATACATGAGCGCGAGCCATGGATATAGCACTATGGGTGGAATGGAATATGATGATGGGATTGTGTGGAGAAGACAAAAAAGGAGAAAGTCTCATATCGACGAGGATAATCAACGGGCTATGGAGATGCCCATCAATTGATGTCAACATGAGGAGTAGGGATTGCCATGCAACGGATGCACTAGAGCTATAAGTATATGAAAGCTCTACAAAAGAAACTAAGTGGGTGTGCATCCAACTTGCTTGCTCAAGAAGACCTAGGGCACTTTGAGGAAGCCCATCATTGAAATATACAAGCCAAGTTCTATAATGAAAAATTCCCACTAGTATATGAAAATGACAAAATGAGAGACTCTCTATCATGAAGATCTTAGTGCTACTTTGAAGCATAATATATGATACTCACTACATGAAGAACAAGGTGCTACTTTGAAGCACAAGTGTGGTAAAAGGATAGTAGCATTGTCCCTTCTCTCTTTTTCTCTCATTTTTTTATTTATTTGGGCCTTTTCTCTTTTTTTGGCCTCTCTTTTTTTTTTCTTCGTCCGGAGTCTCATCCCGACTTATGGGGGAATCATAGTCTCCATCATCCTTTCCTCACTTGGGACAATGCTCTAATAATGATGATCATCACACTTTTATTTCTCTTACAACTCAACAATTACAACTCGAAACTTAGAACAAAATATGACTCTATATGAATGCCTCCGGCGATGTACCGGGATGGTGCAATGAATCAAGAGTGACATGTATGGAAAATAATGCATGGTGACTTTGCCACAAATACGATGTCAACTACATGATCATGCGATGACAATATGACAAAAGTAATGTAAGTCATAATAATGATGATGGAAGTTGCATGCAATATATCTCGGAATGGCTATGGAAATGCCATGATAGGTAGGTATGGTGGCTGTTTTGAGGAAGATATAAGGAGGTTTATGTGTGAAAGAGCGTATCATCTCACGGGGTTTGGATGCACCGGCGAAGTTTGCACCAACTCTCAAGGTGACAAAGGGCAATGCATGGTACCGAAGAGGCTAGCAAATGCGGAAAGGTAAAAGTGCGTATAATCCATTGTACCGACCCGACCTCAGACGGTCAAGCCTCTGTGTTGTTGTGCCATCCCTGGATCAGTATGCTGGCACACACAGTACATCAATGTATATATCAAAGTGCAATGACATGTATAATTAACGTAAAACTGATATATACCTCATAAGTCACAATGAAACAATTAGTCGGGTGTGGAGTCCCATCAACGCCATCGGCGGGTTGAGTGTAGACCGTAACCTGTATCGTAAATCTTACTTGTCGAGGAAATATCTGCAACATGATACGTTGCAGCCGTGTAGGTCAGTACATTGAATGTACCGGCAAGATCACAATAAGAGAAAACAGATGATAAACTATACTATACGCAGTATGGCTTTGTGGCTCTGTATCTGAGTTTTGTTTGCGTCAAAGATGGTTTTATTTTCCCTACATCAAAGGAATAAATGAAGTCTGTACTATAGAGTTTTCTATCATGACATGGTTCCGCCAACCGATGTCTCATAGCCCAAATCATCATAAGTTGCCCACAATTAAGTTATCGATCCGGTGTTGAGAGTTCCGAGATAGATCCAAGTCCAGAGGCTCAAATTGTCCGTGAATCGGGACACGGCTAATCGATTAGGTTTTAACCCTCTGCAGAGGTTTGTACACTTTACCCGCAAGATTCGATCCCTCTTTTACGTTCTCGCACTTCAGGTGTTTGAGAACAAGATGACCGAAACATGGTCTTCCGAAGAGTTCCCCGACCACCGTCCGGTGCTCATTCAATCCTACCGTAGTTCTACATCTGCTAGCACCGCCCTAGCAGTCACAACTAAGGTCAACCAAGCCAGAGCCCATAGTGACTTGCGGTTGCACAGTAAGCTTCCGGGCATGAAGTATTCTTCCGTCTCTTTGAGTCTGGGTGAAGCTTTCCGCAAGATGTCATGGCGCTTCTCCATGCATCCCGGCCAACCACTGGATTCTCCAGGGTGCCCGTCAACCGTCCTTCACCCAGTAGTGTGTATTGAATTCTTGTCTCGAGTCTTGAAGTCTTGAGGCCTTGAAAATGCAGTCCTTGCAGATGCCATCATGGAGTTGTCGTCATTGACGTAGAGTCCTCCTTCTTCACACCACTCTCGAGCACTCATACCAACCCCGTCTACTATAGCGTAGCATTAAAATAAATAACGTCCCGGGCTTGGTAATAGGGTGATGGGTTCCTACCTCATGCATACTACTCAACTACAAGGATTCAATGTCACTACTTTGGAGAGGGATTGTTGCGAAGATGACACTAGATGCAATAAAACACATAGGTATGAAAAACATGGTCAAAGTGAACTTGCACTGGTATTACTTGATGAAGATAATAACGCTCTCGTAATAAAGACTTGGTAGAACTATTCGTCACTCCGTTGAAAATCTATATTAAGCAGACAATCATATAAGCAATCATCCTAGCAATCAATTCTATCAATCATAACAATACTCAATCAAAATAAAAGCAACAAAGAAAACCAAGTCGAAAACCAAAGGAAAAACTTCAAAAGAAAAATTCAAGGAAAAACTAGTGGTGACCAACTCACACAAATCTTAACATAACATCACTAAATTACTCTAATATTTTTTTCTACAGCAAAGAAAATATAAATCTAATAAAATAACAGAAAATAAATTACTAATTTAATAACTAACAAAAAGAACTAATATAAAACTACTATAACCATCTAGTTAATACTAGAACAAATATAGCAACTAGCAAAACACTAAGACAACTATAACAGCAAATCATTTATTAAAACATTAATAAACGATACTAAATAAATATAACAACTAATGTGTTCACAAATAACAGAAACAAAAACAATATAACTTGAAGTGGAAAAAGAATTACTTTTAAAACTAATAAAACTATTTTTATCCACTATCACTATGAACTAAACAAGCAATTACAAAAACAGTAGCTAAACACTAATAAATAACTACAAAAATTTATCTACTGTAGCTAAACATAAACATATAACAACAAGTGAAAATCTACAAAAGGAATGAACTAAAAATAATTAAAAACAATAATTACATAACTAAAACAACTATATAAGCAAAACAGTACTGTTTTTACTAAAAATCTAATTTAAAATACTCCAAAATTACCAAACTAAATCCTACATCTAAAAAAATATCACAAGTGACCAGGATCAAAAAGAATTAATTAAAAACCTATTTTTAAACTCAAGTTATGGCCAAAATACTAATCTGAACAAAACTTATCAAATTCAAATTTAAACTACTCAAATTTGAAATCCAGAGACACTAACAGAAACTTCAGCAAATTTGTGACACATAGCAATTGGAATCACTCAAAAATACTAAAAACTCTAAAAGATATGAATTTTCTAAGATTGCTATTTTCTGAAAAAATTGAATTACGGGATTTCGTGGATCTCACCGGAGTAGTCGTCGGAGTTGGGAAGAAGATCGGATCCGATGTTGCGGTTGCTCCTAGAGGAAAGGAGATCACGGGACGGTGGAGAGGAGATCATATAAACCTCAGGAGAGGTCGAGGGCGCGGCGGCGGCGGTGGTGTAGGGCGGCGGCGGCGGCAAGTGGCGGCGGCTGTGGTAGTCTTTGTCTTTGCTGCTCTGCGGAGAGGAGAGGAGAGGAGTTGATTTGATATGTTGGAGGGGTGCTTGGGTATTTATATTGGGGAGGGGAGGGTTTTGCTTGGGGTAGGGGACAAGAAATAGACTAGGATTAGGAATCCTAGGAGTAAAAACGGAATAACGAAACGGGATCAAATCCTACTAGGATTTGTAAAAGAATAGGAAACCGAGCGGCTCCCTTGCTCCCTGGTGCGCGCGCGTGCTAGCGATGGCCTTGGCCTCGGCCGGCACAGTGGCGGCTTGGGCCTTTGGCCCAAGGCGCCATGTATTTTTTTTTAACAAACAGAGAGGAAAACAAAATGATAAAACAAAATAAAATGAAAATATTATATAGGCATATAATATATCAAAATTTTCAGAAAAAGATTTCCTACATGATGAACATTATTCTAATATCAAATAAAATTCACACAAATTCAAATAAAGCAAAGAGTGCTTCTGGTCCAATAAATTCCAACAAAAATCATTTTAAAAATATCAAAATGAATTCAAATTTATTTCTCTCCATTTTTCTGAGGTAGGGAATCATGTTACCCTTTTTTCCATATATTTTATTTTTGGAGAAAAATAATTTGAATAAAACTCAAATAATTCCAAATTGAAAAAATAATTCAAAGAAACTTTGAATTTAATTCTTTGAAACTCCCAACTCATATTTCATATGTTTTGAAGAAGTCATTTTATCTTCTCTCGTGAAAATCATTGAGTTGCATAAAGTTTCAGAATTGGAAATATTTTCCAAATGAAATTCAAATATTTTCAACACCCCTTGTCATTTAAATAAATGGAAGAAGTCATGTCATCTTCTCTACAGGGTTTTGTAATGAAAATAAATAGAATTACCGAAGTTCAAAAAAGCAAAAAGAAAGTTTGGGAGAGACCTTTTATTCCCTCTCATCTAACTTTCAAAAAGTTTCGAATTCACTCACTTTCAGTCAATCAATCAAGCAATCAATCAAATCTATCTATTTGTTTATAACATTCCAAAATTTAGAATTTTGGGATGTTACAAACCTACCACCCTAAAAATGAATCTCGCCCTCGAGATTCGGAGAGGCTAGCAAGAAATAGGTTAGGGTTTGGGGTCTTCTCAAAAATCCATCGATCATCTCCGGGGTCTCGGGTGCTACCACCCTTAGAAGCATTGTAACGGTTCCATCAAAAACTCATATACTCCATCCTTATTGCTGACAGTGTCGGTCTTCTCAGATCGTACGGACAATTCCTCTCTGGGCTCTTCCGGTAGTGGCATAACCTTTTCCTCAATTCCTGTGTCCTTTCATCTTGATAAGGTTATCCCGAAACTGGGTCTTCATAGCTGATAGGTCTGGCGCCAATTCTAAACAAATATCGATATCTCATGGTGGTCAACGATTTATGGTTTCTCCTGCAGAAAACGGGTCTGGGTTGAACCTCACCGTATAACCTACGATTGGCAACAACTGCCGTGTACAAGGGAAAAAAATACCTATACCTTTCTAAGGTTTAAACAAGGTTTTGATCGTCGTCTCTCTACTATAGGTAAGTCACTCAGATTTTACCATTCCAAATAGCAAGAGCGAATGACCAGAGTAAGTCGGTATGGTGATCAATCCATTCCGCACCCAAATCATTACTCTGTATAAGTTTTAGCGAATCACGCATTTCTAACACTCGGGAATTCTCACAAGCATTGCAAAAATTTTCTTGTCGAGGAACCAAGTTCGGAAAATCCATTGTTTCTGCAAGCCAAACATACATCTATCGTTCCTTAACAACTCTCAGGTTTTGCGTAAACTCCTATAGAATCGTCGATTGATAAAATCGCAACTTCCCAAAATTTCTTCTTCCAGTGGGTACTTGACCCTTATTAACTCCCTGGGCACATGGGTTATGAGCCCACTTCAACACTTGTACCAATTTCACTCATCCTTGGAGTTACAATTGCTCCATTTTCCAACATTACACCACTTTAAATCCAATAACATTTCATTTCTTAATACCATCATATCAAAGATAAAACTTCAACTCATTTTTTTCAAACTCCAACCTGTGGGACACATTTCCATTTCCATTGGTCTAGTGTTCTTCATAGGGTACTATCACCCTTAAAATGAAATTCACAAATCCATCCATAGACCATATTTCTCATATCCTCGAAAATGGTCAAAATCCGTGTTCATAGAGTAACAACTCATACAATTAAACATATGAAAACATGTCACCTTAACTTTATTGATTTCATGAATCCATTACAAACTCTGAGCACCCATTACATAACTCAATTATTGTAATCATGAAAAAAAAAATTGGTTTATACCACTCTTATTATCCATATCAAAATTCCAACTACTCAACTCCAGCTTCCTTCTTGTAGGAACATTTCATAGCATAATGTCCTGCTTCCTTGCAATGAAAACACATAACTTTCGATAAGTCTTTGGGCTTCTTGGAGATGGTGCCTGCTGCTTGAGTTCCTTGCTTCCTTTCAAGACAATGATTGGCATAATGCCCGACGTCCTTACATTCAAAACAGGTAATATGACTCTTATCCCTCTTTGCAGAAATTGGGTTGTTCTGAGGGTGTCTTTGTTTTCTCTTCCGGGGTTTCTTCGTTACGATCAAACCTTTTATTCCTGTGGATCAAACTCTATTGCTTCCGAGAAGTATCCCAGATACTCTTTTCTTTCCTTGGTGCAATCTTGTGAAAAATGTCCTTCTTCTCCACATGAATAGCGTGCATTGGAGTAAAATCTGTTGAGGCCTTCTCCATCGTGGTCTTCAACACATTCCTTCATCACAGGTTCTTTCATAACTTCTCGGGCGCTTCTTTCATTCCTTCTTCCTGCTCTGAATAGTTTGTTGCACCATGGGGTAAATGTGACACTAAGTCGGGTAGTGGGTGGTTCCTTCACACAAGAAACAAGTCACCGACTAGTTGGGCATTCCTCACTGGGTGTTTCTCCTCACAATGAGGGCATCCATCCTTGTGTTCCTCCCAGGTGTGTCCTATTTCTCCATAAATCTTGCAGGCACAAGGTTTCTTCTTCGGGTTATCATAGTGCTTCCGGATGAGACGTGATCTCAACAGGTCTTCTTGAATTCCTCCCAAGTTCTTGCTCCATTAAATCCTTGTATGGCTTGATGCATTTTCCACCAGGTTGCGGCACTTTACGTAAAAGCACCGAAGAGCGTATTGAACCTCATACTTCCTTGGAATCAATTTTTTTCTAAATTGATCCTCCATGTTTTGAATGCATAGCCCTGCCTCCAACTGAGTCATCGGTCTAGAGAATACCGGTCCAACTTCATTCATCATCTATGGGGTCCAAAGGTTTTGGGATGAGTTACGAGAGAAGAATGGAGGGATATACACACAATACAAACAATAGTTTAAAAAAATGTTTTTTTTATTTTGTGGCTGTCGGAAAACATCAAACAAATGACAGCTCACAAATCATCGCATCTAACGTAGGTGTATAACTGGGGTTTGGTCTTCTAAAGGTCAAATAATTCTTCAGATTCTTCAAATTCTTCAAGTCTTGAGTCTTCAAATGATGCAATTCTCTTTACTCAAGTGGTTATCGGTTGTCCGATATCTAGTCCTTCATGGAGTGGCTTCAGTTGATCCTCCGAGTGGTCAAAAGGGATATGGTATGTTCTAACTATTTGTGGTAAGAGGGACTATTAGATAAAATCGGAAAAGATGAGAAGTAGGGTCTTTTTTTAAAGTAAAATTTTAGAGATTTCCTATCCTAATGGCTTTCCGATTTCTAGGGTCACGTCCTCAGTACCAACATGTGCTCGATACCATATCTCATGGCGACCCGACCTCGCACGGTCAAGCCTCTGTGTTCTTTGTGCCATCCACAGATCAGTATCTTTGGCACACACAGTACATCAATGTATATATCAAAGTGCAATCACATGTATAATTAACGTAAAACTGATATATACCTCATAAGTCACAATGAAACAATTAGTCGGGTGTGGAGTCCCATCAACGCCATCGGCGGGTTGAGTGTAGACCGTAACCTGTATCGTAACTCTTACTGCCGAGGAAATATCTGCAACATGATACGTTTCAGCCGTGTAGGTCAAGACATTGAATGTACCGCAAGATCACAATAAGAGAAAACAGATGATAAACTATACTATATGCGGTATGGCTTTGTGGCTCAGATCTCGAGTTTTGTTTGCGTAAAAGCTGGTTTTATTTTCCCTACATCAAAGGAATAAATGAAGTCTGTACTATAGAGTTTTCTATCATGACATGGTTCCGCCAACCGATGTCTCATAGCCCAAATCATCATAAGTTGCCCACAATTAAGTTATAGGTCCGGTGTTGAGAGTTCCGAGATAGATCCAAGTCCGAGAGGCTCAAATTGTCCGTGAATCGGGACACGGCTAATCGATTAGGTTTTAACCCTCTGCAGAGGTTTGTACACTTTACCCGCAAGATTCGATCCCTCTTTTACGTTCTCGCACTTCGTGGTGTTTGAGAACAAGATGACCGAAACATGGTCTTCGAAGAGTTCCCACGACCCTTTGTCCGGTGCTCATTCAATCCTACCGTAGTTCTACATCTGCTAGCACCGTCCTAGCCAGAGTCACAACTAAGGTCAACCAAGTCAGAGCCCATAGTGACTTGCGGTTGCACAGTAAGCTTCCGGGCATGAAGTATTCTTCCGTCTCTGTGAGTCTGGGTGAAGCTTTCCGCAAGATGTCATGGCGCTTCTCCATGCATCCCGCCAACCACTGGATTCTCCAGTGGTGCCCGTCAACCGCCCTTCACCCAAAGAGTGTGTATTGAATTCTTGTCTCGAGTCTTGAAGTCTTGAGGCCTTGAAAATGCAGTCCTTGCAGATGCCATCATGGAGTTGTCGTCATTGACGTAGAGTCCTCCTTCTTCACACCACTCTCGAGCACTCATACCAACCCCGTCTACTATAGCGTAGCATTAAAATAAATAACGTCCCGGGCTTGGTAATAGGGTGATGGGTTCCTACCTCATGCATACTACTCAACTACAAGGATTCAATGTCACTACTGGAGGGTTTGTTGCGAAGATGACACTAGATGCAATAAAACACATAGGTATGAAAAACATGGTCAAAGTGAACTTGCCTGGTATTACTTGATGAAGATAATAACGCTCTCATAATAAAGACTTGGTAGAACTATTCGTCACTCCGTTGAAAATCTATATTAAACAGACAATCATATAAGCAATCATCCTAGCAATCAATTCTATCAATCATAACAATACTCAATCAAAATAAAAGCAACAAAGAAAACCAAGTCGAAAACCAAAGGAAAAACTTGAAAAGAAAAATTCAAGGAAAATCTAGTGGTGACCAACTCACACAAATCTTAACATAACATCACTAAATTACTCTAATATTTTTTTTCTACAGCAAAGAAAATATAAATCTAATAAAATAACAGAAAATAAATTACTAATTTAATAACTAACAAAAAGAACTAATATAAAACTACTATAACCATCTAGTTAATACTAGAACAAATATAGCAACTAGCAAAACACTAAGACAACTATAATAGCAAATCATTTATTAAAACATTAATAAACGATACTAAATAAATATAACAACTAATGTGTTCACAAATAACAGAAACAAAAACAATATAACTTGAAGTGGAAAAAGAATTACTTTTAAAACTAATAAAACTATTTTTATCCACTATCACTATGAACTAAACAAGCAATTACAAAAAGACTAGCTAAACACTAATAAATAACTACAAAAATTTATCTACTGTAGCTAAACATAAACATATAACAACAAGTGAAAATCTACAAAAGGAATGAACTAAAAATAATTAAAAACAATAATTACATAACTAAAACAACTATATAAGCAAAACAGTACTGTTTTTACTAAAAATCTAATTTAAAATACTCCAATATTAACAAACTAAATCCTACAGCTAAAAAATATCACAAGTGACCAGGAGCAAAAATAATTAATTAAAAACCTATTTTTAAACTCAAGTTGTGGCCAAAATACTAATCTGAACAAAACTTATCAAATTCAAATTTAAACTACTCAAATTTGAAATACAGAGACACTAACAGAAACTTCAGCAAATTTGTGACACATAGCAATTGGAATCACTCAAAAATACTAAAAACTCTAAAAGATATGAATTTTCTAAGATTGCTATTTTCTGAAAAAATTGAATTACGGGATTTCGTGGATCTCACCGGAGTAGTCGTCGGAGTTGGGAAATAAGATCGGATCCGATGTTGCGGTTGCTCCTAGAGGAAAGGAGATCACGGGACGGTGGAGAGGAGATCATATAAACCTCAGGAGAGGTCGAGGGCGCGGCAGCGGCGGTGGTGTAGGGCGGCGGCGGCGGCGGCGCAAGTGGCGGCAAGCGGCGGCAAGCAAGTGGCGGGCAAGGCTGTGGTGATGTTGTGCTGCTGCTGTAGCGGAGAGGAGAGGAGAGGAGTTGATTTGATGTGTTGAAGGGGGGTGCTTGGGTATTTATATTGGGGATGAGAGGGTTTTGCTTGGGGTAGGGGACAAGAAATAGACTAGGATTAGGAATCCTAGGAGTAAAAAACGGAATAACGAAACGGGATCAAATCCTACTAGGATTTGTAAAAGAATAGGAAACCGAGCGGCTCCCTTGCTCCCTGGTGCGTGCGCGTGCTAGCGATGGCCTTGGCCTCGGCCCGGCCAGTGGCGGCTTGGGCCTTTGGCCCAAGGCGCCATGATTTTTTAACAAACAGAGATGAAAACAAAATGATAAAACAAAATAAAATGAAAATATTATATAGGCATATAATATACCAAAATTCTCAGAAAAAGATTTCCTACATGATGAACATTATTCTAATGTCAAATAAAATTCACACAAATTCAAATAAAGCAAAGAGTGCTTCTGGTCCAATAAATTCCAACAAAAATCATTTTAAAAATATCAAAATGAATACAAATTTATTTCTCTCCATTTTTCTGAGGTAGGGAATCATGTTACCCTATTTTTCATATATTTTATTTTTGGAGAAAAATAATTTGAATAAAACTCAAATAACTCCAAATTGAAAAAATAATTCAAAGAAACTTTGAATTTAATTCTTTGAAACTCCCAACTCATATTTCATATGTTTTGAAGAAGTCATTTTATCTTCTCTCGTGAAAATCATTGAGTTGCATAAAGTTTCAGAATTGGAATATTTTCCAAATGAAATTCAAATATTTTCAACACCCCTTGTCATTTAAATAAATGGAAGAAGTCATGTCATCTTCTCTCCAGGGTTTTGTGATGAAAAGAATTTGAATTCCCGAAGATCATAAAAGCAAAATGAAAGTTTGGGAAAGTCCTTTTATTCCCTCTCATCTAACTTTCAAAAAGTTTCGAATTCACTCACTTTCAATCAATCAATCAAGCAATCAATCAAATCTATCTATTTGTTTATAAGATTCCAAAATTTAGAATTTTGGGATGTTACATCCATGGACTCAACATTAGTCAAAAGAACTCATATACTTATTGCAAAAATTTAGAAGCCATCAAAAATCAAGTACTACGCGCAATGCTCCTAGGGGGATAGATTGGTAGGAAAAGACCATCGCTCGTCCCCGACCGCCACTCATAAGGATGCACAAGCCAGGTACACATCATGTTTCAAATTTGTTACACAACTTTACCCATACGTGCATGCTACGGGACTTGCAAACTTCAACACAAGTATTTCTCAAATTCACAATTATCAACTAGCACGACTTTGATATTATTACCTCCATGTCTCAAAACAATTATTAAGCATTAAATTTATCTTAGTATTCAATTCACTCCAAAGAAAGTTTCACATGTCTTGAACACCAAGTATATTAACATTAAGCAAATTACCATGCTATTAACGATTCTCAAAATAATCTAAGTGAAGCATGAGAGATCAAGTTTCTTTAAAACAAATCCACCACCGTGCTCTAAAAGATCTAAGTGAAGCACTAGAGCAAAAATTATCACGCTCAAAAAATATAAGTGAAGCACTATGAGCAAAACTATCAAGCTCAAAAGATATAAGTGAAGCACATAGAGTATTCTAACAAATTTCAAATCATGTATGGATCTCTCAAAAGGTGTGTACAGCAAGGATGATTGTGGTAAACTAACAAGCAAAGACTCAAATAATACAAGACGCTCCAAGCAAAACACATATCATGTTGGTGAATAAAATTATAGCTCCAAGTAAATTACCGATGGAAGTGGATTTAAAGAGGGGATGCCTTCCGGCATCCCCAAGCTTTGACTTTTGGTGTCCTTGGATTATCTTGGGGTGCCATGGGCATCCCCAAACTTAGGCTCTTGCCACTCCTTGTTCCATAATCCATCAAAAGAATTCACCCAAAACTTGAAAACTTCACAACACAAAACTCAATAGAAATCTCGTGAGCTCCGTTAGCGAAAGAAAACAAAAGATCACTTTAAGGTACTGCAATGAACTCATTCTTTATTTATATTGGTGTTAAACCTACTGTATTCCAACTTCTCTATGGATTATAAACTATTTTACTAGCCATAGATTCATCAAAATAAGCAAACCACACACGCAAAACATAATCTGTCAAAAACAGAACAGTCTGTAGTAATCTATAACTAACGCAAACTTATGGAACCCAAAAAATTCTACCAAAATTAGAAGACCTGGAAAATTTGTTTATTAATCAGCAGCAATTGGAATCAATATTTTATCACGTTCTGGTGATTTTTAACGATTCGGGCACTGAGCACAAAGATTCTGGAAATTACAGCAAGATCAAATAACTATCACCCAAGAAGATCTAATAGGTTTAACTTGGCACAAACACTAATTAAAGATAAAACCACATCTAAACAGAGGCTAGATGGATTATTTATTCCTAAACAGAAGCAAAAACAAAAACTAAAAATAAAATTGGGTTGCCTCCCAACAAAGCGCTATCGTTTAACGCCCCTAGCTAGGCATTAAGATTTCAATGATGCTCACGTGAAAGACAAGAATTGAAGCATAAAGAGAGCATCATAAAACATGTGACAAACACACTTAAGCCTAACATACTTCCTATGCATAGGCATATTAAAGGCAAACAAATTATCGTAGCAAGCAAAAACTAGCATATGCAAGGAAGCGGAAAGGAACAATAGCAATCTCAACATAACGAGAGGTAATTTAGTAACATGAAAATTTCTATAACCATATTTTCCTCTCTCATAATAATTACATGTAGGATCATAATAAAATTCAACAATATAGCTATCACATAACATGTTCTCAACACGATCCACATGCATGTGAAGTTGACACTCTTTCAAAATAGTGGGATTTATATTAACTAAAGTCATGACCTCTCCAAACCCACTTTTATCAAAAACTTCATAACATTGAACATTATCCAAATATGTGGGATCTAAAGTTGACACACTTCCAAACCCACTTTCAATATTATTGCAAACACTATTATCAATCTCATATTCATCATGGGGATTAAATAAATTTTGAAGATCATAAGAAGAATCAACCCAATCGTGATCATTGCGACAAGTAGAGGACATAGCAAAACTAGCATTCCCAAGCTTAGGGTTTTGCATATTTTTAGCACAATTGACATCAATAGAATTTATAGTAAAATCATTGCAATCATGCTTTTTATTCAAAGATCTATCATGAATCGCTTCATAAAGTACTTCATCACAATTTTTAGATTCACGAATTTCATGCAAAACCTCATAAAGATAATCTAGTGCACTCAATTCACTAGCAATAGGTTCATCATAATTGGATCTATTAAAGAGATTAGCAAGTGGATGAGGATCCATAAACTTTTAGCAAGCGAAGATGCAAGCAAAAAAAAGGCACATGGTAACCCAAGATTGAACGGAGGAAGGGCGAATAAAACGACAAGGGTGAAGTGGGGGAGAGGAAAACGAGAGGCAAATGGCAAATAATGTAATGCGAGAGATAGGGATTGTGATGGGTACTTGGTATGGTTGACTTGCTTGCGTGAGCCTCCCCGGCAACGGCGCCAGAAATCCTTCTTGCTACGTCTTGAGCTTGCGTTGGTTTTCCCCGAAGAGGAGAAGATGATGCAGCACAAGATGGCGTAAGTATTTCCCTCAGTTTTGAGAACCAAGGTATCAATCCAAGAGGAGGCCACGCGCAAGTCCCTCGTACCTGCACAAAACGATAGCTACTCGCAACCAACGTGATTAGGGGTTGTCAATCCCTTCACGGTCACTTACGAGAGTGAGATCTGATAGAGATAATATTTTTAATATTTTTGGTATAAAGATGCAAAGTAAAATGTAAAAGCAAAGCAAGTATAAAAGTGATAGAGATTGATATGATGAGAATAGACCCCGGGGCCATAGATTTCACTAGTGGCTTCTCTCAAGAGCATAAGTATTCTACGGTGGGTGAACAAATTATTGTTGAGCAATTGACAGAATTGAGCATAGTTATGAGGTTATCTAGGTATGATCATGTATATAGGCATCACGTCCGAGACAAGTAGATCGAAACGATTCTGCATCTACTACTATTACTCCACTCATCGACCGCTATCCAAAGATGCATCTAGAGTATTAAGTTAAAACAGAGTAACGCCTTAAGCAAGATGACATGATGTAGAGGAATAAATTCATGCAATATGATAAATACCCCATCTTGTTATCCTCGATGGCAACAATACAATACGTGCCTTGCAACCCTTTACATCCTTTGGGTAAGGACACTGCAAGATTGAACCCAAAGCTAAGCACTTCTCCCATTGCAAGAACTACCAATCTAGTTGGCCAAACCAAACGGATAATTCGTAGACACTTGCAAAGATAACTCAATCATACATAAAAGAATTCAGAGAAGATTCAAATATCATTCATAGATAAGCTGGATCATAAACCGACAATTCATCGGTCTCAACAAACACACCGCAAAAAGAAGATTACATCGAATAGATCTCCACGAGAGAGGGGGAGAACATTGTATTGAGATCCAAAAAGAGAGAAGAAGCCATCTAGCTACTAGCTATGGACCCGAAGGTGCAAGTAAACTACACACACTTCATCGGAGTGGCTATGGTGTTGATGTAGAAGCCCTCCGTGGTGGATGCCCCCTCCGGCGGAGCTCTGGAACAGGCCCCAAGATGGGATCTCGTGTATACAGGAAGGTACGGCGGTGGAATTAGGTTTTTGGCTCCTCCTCTGATCTATTGGGGGTACGTAGGTATATATAGGAGGAAGGAGTACGTGGGTGGAGCGTCAGGGGGCCCACGAGGTAGGGGGGCGCGCACAGGGGGCGCCCACCTCGTGATCGCCTCGCACTTCTTGGAGTAGGGTCCAAGTCTCCTGGATCACGCTCGGTGAGAAGATCATGTTCCCGAAGGTTTCATTCCGTTTGGACTCCGTTTGATATTCCGTTTCTTCAAACACCGAAATAGGCAAAAACAACAATTACAGGCTGGGCCTCCGAGTAATAGGTTAGTCCCAAAAGTAATATAAAAGTGGAAAATAAAGCCCAATATAGTCCAAAACAGTAGATAAAGTAGCATGGAGCAATCAAAAATTATAGATACGTTGGAGACGATCGTGGTCCTTGATCGGGAGGGTGTGGCGTCAAGAAAACGGAGGAAACGGACCTACTACGGTCGTAAACGGTGGTCCCGTTGATCGGGAGGGTGTGGCGCATCAAGAACGGAGGAAACGGACCTCCCACGGTCGAAACAGGGTCCCTGTTGATCGGGAGGGTGTGGCGCATCAAGAAAATGCATTTAAACGGACCTCCTACGGTCGTAAACGGGGTCCTGTTCATCGGGAGGGTGTGGCGCATCGCAAACGGGACTCCACGGATACCGTTCATCTCCACCATCGACCTCCTCCAGCCTCCACTGCCATCGCCGACCTCCTCCAGCCTCCACGGGCTCCTGTTCATCCAGCCTCCACCGCCGCTACTCCACGGCCATCGCTCAACCACCCCTCCACGGGCACCCCTCCACCGTCTACTATTCATCCAGCCCTCCACACCACGGGGTCATGTTCAACCACCCTCCACGGCCACCCTCCACCGCTTCATCGCTCATCCAGCCCTCCACACCATGGGGTCCTGTTCATCCAGAGGCAACACCACCGCCACCGCTTATCCAACCCCCCGCAACGCTCAGTTTTCATCCAATCGATCGGGCTTCGATTAGCGCAGCAGCCGTGCGAATCGCCCATCGGGTTCAGTTAACAGCCATCGATCGATCGCTCGGGTTCAATAACACGTAGCATGCAGTGCAATCGCTCGGCTTCAGTTAGAGCTCAACGCCTCACTCGGGTTCAGTTAGAGCCAACGCCTCGCACACACGCGTGTACGCATGAGAGAAACGCGCATCGCTCGGCCCCCGACCTCCCACCGTAACCGGCAACTCCCCGAAATTTTCCTCCCCCTCGCTTCTACCACGGTTTTTTCCGTCATGGACGGCCCAAAGAATGTCATGCAGCTGCGTCTCGCCCGCCTGTGACTTAAAAGCCCATTTTCTGTCATGATTTTTTGTCATAGAAGTAGGAGCCCACCACATCTATGATGATACCGGATTTTGTCACAATTATCGTCATAGAAGTGTCATATGTATGACAGAAAAAAAATTCGTTCGGCCCAAAATGTCACAGATGTGTCTTTTTTTTGTAGTGTCGTGTGCGATTGGGCGAGGCATCGGGGACAATTATACAGGCCTAATCTTTTCCGTTCATATGTACATCCCACACAGTGGATCCCAGAAAAAATTTGAGTTCTTATGTATATCACACACGATTTTTTTATGTGGAAACGTTTGTGCAAGGTGGCCTAACGCCCTGCCACAGTCACTCGGCCGCAAACATTGAGATACCTGGTTTTTAAATTCTAGTAAATCCAAAACTCGTCTAAAATTCATGAAACTTGGCATGCTATCATGGAGCGGCATCAACATGTCGTGGTAAATTTTGTCCTATTTGGGGCAGGTTTGGGTATAAGCTTCTCACAAACCAGAACTTCTCACAACAAGCGTGATGGTTTCGGTGGGGAACGTGCCACCTTTGGGGACGAAACGATATCCGTTGCCTCTTATTGCTTTCAAAAAAATTCTAGTGTCAACATAGAACAACAGGAGTGTTGTGTTTAATTTTGGAATTTTTTGGGGTTCGTTTGGACATTTTTATACATTAACTGGATTTTCCAGGCATTTTATGTGAATAATTCAAATTTGAACTACATGCACATGCTCCAGTGCATATAAACTGGTTGAAAAATCAAATTTGTGTCCTTGGTTGCATGCATAGGTCCCATGCAAGAAATGGGAATGAATTTCAAACACCCTGCCACCATCACTCGACCGCAAACATTGAGATACTTGGTTTTTAAATTCTAGTAAATCCAAAACTCATTTGAAATTCATGAAACTTGGCATGCTATCATGGAGCGGTATCAACATGCCGTGGTAAATTTTTTGTCCCATTTGGGGCAGGTTTGGGTATAAGCTTCTCACAAACCAGAGTTTCTCACAACAAGCATGGTGATTTCGGTAGGGAACGTGCCACCTTTGGGGACGAAAAAATATCCGTTGCCTCTTATTGCTTTCAAAAAATTTCTAGTGTCAACATAGAACAATATGAGTGTTATGTTCAATTTTGAAATTTTTTGGGGATCGTTTGGACATTTTTATTCATTAACTTGCTTTTGTTGGCATTTCAGGTGCATAATTCAAATTTGAACTACATGCGCATGCTCCAGTGCATATAAACTGGTTGAAAATCAAATTTGTGTCCTTGGTTGCGTGCTTAGGTCACATGCAAGAAATGGGAATGAATTTCAAACACCCTGCCACAGTCACTCGGCCGCAAACATTGAGATACTTGGTTTTAAATTCTAGTAAATCCAAAACTCGTCTAAAATTCATGAAACTTGGCATGCTATCATGGTGCGGCATCAACATGCCGTGGTAAATTTTTTATCCCATTTGGGACAGGTTTGGGTATAAGCTTCTCACAAACTAGAGCTTCTCACAACAAGGGTGATGGTTTCGGTAGGGAACGTGCCACCTTTGCGGACGAAACATGGTAAAATTTTTATCCCATTTGGGACAGGTTTGGGTATAAGCTTCTCACAAACTAGAGCTTCTCACAACAAGCGTGATGGTTTCGGTAGGGAACGTGCCACCTTTGGGGACGAAACGATATCAGTTGACTCTTATTGCGTTCAAAAATTTTCTAGTGTCAACATAGAACAACAGGAGTGTTGTGTTTAATTTTGGAATTTTCGGGGTTCGTTTGGACATTTTTATACATTAACTGGGTTTTCCAGGCATTTTATGTGCATAATTCAAATTTGAACTACATGCATGTGACGCCCTCGATTCAATCGTACACTAATCATACACGCAAATGTGTACGATCAAGATCAAGGACTCACGGGGAGATATCACAACACAACTCTAGGCACAAATTAAAATAATACAAGCTTTATATTACAAGCCAGGGACCTCGAGGGCTCGAATACATAAGCTTGAAAACACAAGAGTCAGCAGAAGCAACAATATCTGAGTACAGACATAAGTTAGACAAGTTTGCCTTAAGAAGGCTAGCACAAAAGCAACACGATCCAAGAGGCAAGGCATCCTGCCTGGGAGCCTCCTAACTACTCCTGGTCGTCGGCGGCCTCCACGTAGTAGGTAAGCATCTGCGGTGGCATCTGGCTCCTGGGCTCCGACATCTGGTTGCACCAACCGAAAAGGAGAAGAAAGGGGGAAAAGGGGGAGCAAAGCAACCGTGAGTACTCATCCAAAGTACTCACAAGCAAGGATCTACACTACATATGCAACATTATCAAAGGAAGGCTATATATGTGGACTGGGCTGCAGAAATGCCAGAATAGAGAGAAGGCCTAGTACTATCGAAGACTAGCATCTTCAAGCATCTTGCAGCATCAGAAGAGATAAGAGTAGCATAAAGTAAAGTAGTAGTAGTAGTGTTATCAACCTCGGCCGGAGATCCTTTCTCGACTCCCTGCGAGAAAGGCATCCCAGAGCCATACTATCCAGTTATCATCACAATCCATTCCTCATCACAAGTATCCAGTTCTAGTTGTATCGATCGGGATACAGCTCCAAGTGTCCGTTACCGTAGGACAGGCTATTGATAGATGTTTTCTTCCCTGCAGGGGTGCACCAACTTACCCACCACGCTCGATTAACTCTGGTCGGACAACTTTCCTGGGTCATGCCCGGCCTCGGCCAAACAATACGCCGCAACCCGACCTAGGCTTAATAGAGAGGTCAACATGCCGGACTAAACCTATGCCCCCAGGGGTCATGGGCCATCGCCCCGTAAACTCCTGCATGTTGCCTGGGCGGCCGGTGAGTAGACCTAGCTACCTCCTTCAAAAAGGCAGGTGCTTACCAGTCCAACCCGGCGTGCGCCGCTCAGTCGCTGACGTCTATTAAGCTTCGGCTGATGCATACGACGCAGAACGCCCATACTATGCCCACGTGATGGTTAGTGCTATCAGGCCAGAGGCCCTCGGATCAAATATCCAAATCATAGTGGATTAGGAACGCGCGGTAACAAGCAGACTCACGAAGATGTTACCCGTTGCCCCATCTCGAGGACTTGCGGCAAGGGCTAGGAATGCCCGGCCATGCCTCGTAATTATCTCATGGGCACCCTCCAGGTCAACCCGACTCCTCATCACTCGCAAATATGCTCGCGCGGGTACCCCTCAGGGCCGACCCGTCTTTAGTAACAGGGTTCGGTGTAAAGTCATAGTAACCAAAGTAACCGTGTGTCTAACACCAAGGGGAAAACCTGAGGAATCACCCTTGACAGATTCCACTCGATGTAATCATCAAGGTGAACGTAAGAGGAACCACCCTCGAAGTTCACACTTGAGGGGTTGCACGACAGAGCCGTATCGGAAGTGGTTAAGGCGGAATCACCCTCGATGACCACGACCGAATAGCTACACTACAGGGTAACATCAGAAGTGCTGATGAGGTCTCACCCCCGGCACTCGATAGTAACCCAAAGAGTGTCGAGCAACTAAGGGGAAAGTGATGTGCGGTGTCGGGCCTGGTCTTCGATCCCGTTGATCGGGTCTTCGATGATGAAGCAGTGCAACAAGGACAAGGTGGGGTCATCGATGGATCACTAACCAACCTATACTAAGCAGTTTAGGATAAGGTGTAAGGTACAACAAATAGGTTACAAAAGCGGGCTATGCATCGTAATAGGAGCAAACAATAACAGTAGCAAAATCTAATGCAAGCATGAGAGGAAGGAATGGGCGATATCGGGATGATCAAAGGGGGCTTGCCTGGTTGCTCTGGCAAGGAGGGGTCGTCGTCGACGTAGTCGATCACAGGGGCAGCATCGGTCTCGGGGTCTACCGGAGAGAAGATGGTGTCGTGGATTTGTCACGGCAGATGTCCTT
Source organism: Aegilops bicornis (assembly GCA_021605145.1). Lineage (NCBI taxonomy): Eukaryota > Viridiplantae > Streptophyta > Magnoliopsida > Poales > Poaceae > Aegilops > Aegilops bicornis. Next base: position 263,777,657 of record CM038671.1, on the reverse strand, counting down.
AGTGTCAGGACTTAGTCACGAGGCCAACGCATCTATGTGGTAGCTTGAGAGGGGTTGAGTGGGACGAGAGATGCAGGGCGGATCAACATGCAAGACAAGGGTTTAGACAGCTTTGGGCCCCGGGAAACATCATCCGGTAATAACCCTACATGCTGTTTGTGGCTAGGTCTCATTATGATCATGAGAGAGTCGCCGGTAAGCCGGCTCTTTGTGTCTAGCCCTAGAGATTGTTCTTGTTGCTTTTCCCTCTTTGGGGAGCCCTGCCCCTCTTTATATAAGTTAGAGGGGCGGGTTTCATATGGAGTCCTAGTAAGACTAGGACTAGCCTATCTTGTACTGCAAACCAGATACAAGTCCGGGTCTTGATTCCTTGTAAGGGAAATATTCCTTACACCTTTCTTCTTAAGTCGGCCCACCATCACATGAACCGGCCTACTGGGCCTTGGGCCTTGTCGTCCGTTTGACCCGCCCGCCGGGTCTCCAGTGAGTCACAATGTCCAGGCGGGTTATATGTAAACCGCCATGTCCAGGCAGATCGCCAATGAGTCGCCTAGCGGCAGCCGGGTCTTCTGGTGAATCGCTAAGTCCGGCCGAGTCATAACTCCGGCCGGGTCATACCGCGGGGTATATCCCCGACATTAGCCCCCAGTTTAATTTGGATTTATCCATGTTAAATCGATCTCATAAATAAACACCAGAACAACTTTGGCAGGTTGTGCTCCGGGTTAAAAATTCTTGTAAGCCGGCACCCGATCATCCTTAATTCCTTGCGCTCCGGGTTAAATATTCTCCTGAGACAGGACCTGATTATCCTTAAGTCCAATTTTCATTTCCTTCATCTAGAAAATCCGGGTCAAATAAGCTAGCTTCATACTCAATTTGTCTTGATGTTGGTTTCTCACGTAAAAATATTGTGAAGAATAATCCACTTGAGTTGACTTCCAAGGCGCCGGGTTAAATAATTTTGGTCTTCAAATACTCATCTGATATTCAGCCGGCTTGAAGATGTAAAACTTGCCGGTTTATCATTACCAAAAACTGCCTGATTATAAAATAGACGATGCCGGGTCATAATTGTTCTTGACACCGGTTTATGTAATTGATTCTCCTGATTACTCAAAATTGATAATTTGAAGATTTTTTCTCCCTTATATCCATATTACCTGTAGCTCCCCAAGTCTTGAGCAGAACAAAGTGATGGTTTAAGACTTGCTCCAATAAATGTTGCAACCTTGGAGAAATCCGGTTTATTCATCTCAATCATATAAACTGAATATTCCACACATGTAGCCCCCAAGTGCCGGGTTGTCATGCTTGCGAGAACTCGGGACTTGTAATTGCTTTTATGCTCATGAAAACTTCAACCAGTGTAGCCCCCAAGGGTCGGGTCATTATGCAAATAATGAGCAGGGACTTTGTAGATATAACCATGTAAATTTGAACAACAATGTGTAGCCCCCAAGGGCCGGCTTAGTAAGATAATACTGAGCTGGGACTTTGTATATAATTGATAATAACATCATATAATATATTCTCCACCATGGGGCTTGAACCCATGTCCACAAGGTTAAGAGCTTTGTACTCCACCAACTAAATAGTGGACGGTTCAATATAATGGATTAATGCTTGTGTACCTTGAATTTTTGACAGGAGCAACTGGTAGCCCCCAAGGGCCGGCTCATTACAATGGAATGAGTCGGGTCTTCAATAAGTTGATCAAAAAATTACTTTACATTAGCCCCCAAGTGCCATGGTTCATGCTGGCAGTGACATGGGACTTTCATATTTGATATAATCCCAATCTGAATAATGTAGCCCCCAAGTGCCGGGTCGTAAGCCTGCAGCGACTCGGGACTATTCCTTCCATTGTAGAATAAATCATATCCATTGATAAAAATAATAGCCGTTGCACTAAAGCGACTTTAAAAACCTCAATCATGGCACTGGTTATTGATAATCACAATAGAAATCCAGCCATGTTGGCTATTCGAGATTTGAATAATATAATCCGGTATGAAAACCTCAATCATCAATGTCATCATGAAAATCCAGCCAATTTGGCTATTGAAGGTTTGAATACCTCATCGGTTGACAAGTAAATCCGGAGTTTAAAGACTTGGCGGCTCTTGGCTGATGGCGAGTTAATACGCCTCCATTGTAAGCCGGAATTTTTATAACCTCGCGGCTTATAGCCTTTGAGAAAAATCCAGAAGCGGATCATCATTTTGAAGCATGAACTTTTGTAATGAGCTTGAACTTAATCATTTATATGTCATATTTACGCAAATCCTGCAAAGAGTTTAAACAACATATGCCCTGGCGACTTAACGTCAAAAACCGTATGTAACCACCCAAATGTAGTCTTATCCTGCACACAGGTAGATCACAAGATCCCTATGATCCTTTGAATGATACCGCCGGCTTATGTGACCCGGACAGTGAAGTTGATTACTCAACTCTGTAAGAGCCGGCACATATGATATTTGTGACAACTCAAATACTTGCGATTGTATAAAAATAGATAAAAAAATTGAGGCTTCTGATTCGAATACGATCAGTAAACCGTTCCAAAGGGGTTAAGCTAAGATTCGAATACAATCATATAGCCCCAAGTGGCGTTGGTGTTGCCGAACAAAGTGGGTATCGACAGCTATGTTCTCTTTGCTTCGAATACGACCTATGTTTGAACAGGAAACCCCCAAATGACCACTGTGATATTGAATTTGTACTGCCGGCTTACATGACTTGTGTAATAAGGGTGATAACCCAATCCTTAGAAGCCAATGCTTCCATATAAATGATGGTTGTCATAAGCTGGCGACTTATAGTCAAAAGTCAAGCCGGGTTAATCATAAAACACTTATATACATTTGAGATATAATCCCCAAAAGGTCTCAAGTTAAGTAATTGTGGCTGCAATAAACTTTACCGAGATAGAATAAAACTTTTTGAGGCTTCTGATTCGGATACGATCAGTAAACCGTTCCAAAGGGGTTAAGCTAAGATTCAAATACGATCATATAGCCCCCAGTGGCTTTGGCGATGCCGATCAAGCGGGTATCGACAACTATGTTCTCTTTGGTTCGAATACGACCTATGTTTGAACAGGAAGCCCCCAAGTGACCATAAGAGTTGTTTAATGACGCTGGTTCGAATACGACCCATGTCAGACCCAAAAGGGTTAAGCTATGATTCAGATATGATCAAGAAGCCCCCTAGTGGGTTTGGTAGTATGCCGATCAAGAGGGTATCGACAGCTATGCTCGATGAGCAAGAAGCCCCCAAGTGATCATAATAAGATAAGCCGTAAGGCAGGATACCCAAGTTTGAACCGCGCATCATGGTAGCAAGTTCTTTTGGCAACCTTTAATTTTTCTGAGAACTCGCACTTGCGAGAGATTAATGTTTTTTGAACCGGAACTTTAAACCGTATTTGAAAGCTTTTAAAAATTTGTGAGGGACAAATTTACCTTGAGCCGGATTTTGAATCGGATTTGAGAGTTTCAAAAATTTGTGAGGGACAAATTTACCCTGGGCCGGCTTCTGAACTGGATTTAAGAGCTTCAGTGCTTTGTCGGAGAAAGATGTCTCTTGAACCAGATTTTAAACCGGAGTCCTTATTTTGAGCCGGGAATCTTCTGACGACTTGAGGAGTTGGCTTGAGATTCTCCATAATTAACCGTGATATAGACTGGTTTGAATCCTGCATGGGACAATCTTGCAAACCAAAGTAATTGCTCTTTTGAAGAAAATAATATGTAATATACAATATATTGGATGGATTTCACCTGATATGTTAGGCTAGTGATTATCCACAGAAGATTGAAGTGATTGCGGTGGGTTATAAATGATCCCATATGAACCGTGTCAGCAACTCGGCCAATGGTTCCTTCCAACTGGCTGTTTGAAGTTAACCAAACCGTAGTGCCGACGACTTGTGCACCTATCCATTGAGCCATCCAAAGGTGCATTTGCAGTTGATAATATATGATAATTTGCCTCCAATTTGTTGGAAGAGAAACCGGGCTTCCCAAGTAGTGACTTGCTCATAGTCAATAAACAGCTCATCCAGAAAAATGCGGCCCGGTGTGTTGATATAGACCAGGCCGCGAGAGACGGGCCGTAAAAACGACCGCAACATCAAAGGCGGCTCAGACAGATGAATCAACCGTGGTGCTGTAAACCGGTGCGGGCGGGTAAATTGTCCTCCTTGTTGTAAGCCGGCGCGGTCGCGAGAGATGGCCATGGCGTTGTAAGCCGGCGTGGTCACGAGAGACAGCCACGGCGTTGCAAGCCGGTGCGGGAGTCTTTAGAGTAATGACGACCACCTGTGCCAAAAGATGTTGGCGTGCCTCCACCTCCGCGGTATAATATCACTTTTTGTCATAAATAATTGCCCCGCATAAACAATATTGCAGACCAAGGCAAAGATAAACTTGTTCTTTTGACAAAAACAACATGTGATAATAAAACAAACTTGGATGGATATCACCTGATTTGTTTAGGCCGAAAATAATCCGCTATGAAGTTGATGATCCCTAGGTGAAACTGAAATCCCTCACGGGTGAATCGGCCAAGGGAACAAACAGATAAACCGGCCATGGCGTTTGTAAGTCGGTGCGGATGAGCAAGTTGTCCTCCATGTTGTAAGCCGGTGAGGACGCGTGAACCGGTCGCGAGGGTGGACGGGCGAGTCGTCCGTGGCGTTGTAAGGTGGTGCTGACGGGCGAGCCGGTCGGCGCGTTGATGTAAACCGGACCGCAGGGGCGATGACTGTATATAACAAAACTATAGGCAGAGTGGTTGTTTTCAAAAAAATTGATAAATATTGATAAAAGTAAACTGGATGGATATCACCTGGTATTTTATGCCGGATGTTGGCGCTGGATAATGCATAGTGCTGCTTTTGTTTTTTGACAAAAGAATTAATTGGTTCTATGTCTTCTAGTGCCTGAGCTCTCCACATAACCCGGCCGACACTTTTTGAGCCAGACCCGGCCGGAATTTTTGGAACCAGAACTTCTTGATAATCCGGCCGGAACTTTTGATAATCCGGAACTTTTGAACCGGAACCTCTTGATAATACGGCCGGAACTTTTGATAATCCGAAACTTTTGAACCGGAACCTCTTGATAATCCGACCGGAACATTTCTGTAGCCTAAGTCGGAACTCTTTGATGACTCGGACGGAACCTTTCGGCGATTCGGCTGCAACCCTTCGGCGATTCGGACCGAACTTTTCGTCGAGGCAACCAGAACTCTTTGGTGATTCAGACGGAACCTTTCGTCGAGGCGGTCGGAACCTTTCGCCGATTCAGACGGAACCTTTCATCGAGGCGGTCGGAACTTTTCGCCTATTCAGACGGAACCTTTTGTCGAGGCGGTCGGAACATTTTCGGCGATTTAGACGGAACCTTTCGTCAAGGCGGTCGGAACTTTTTCGGTGAGCCAGCTGGAACTCTCCGACAAGTCGACCGAAACTTCTTCAATAAGCTGGGCGGAGCTTCTCGATCCCAGGGATAGCGCCCTTCAAGAACTCAACACCACCATGCGCGAGCCCCACGGTGGGCGCCAACTGTCGTGGATTTGTCACGGCAGATGTCCTTAGTGTCAGGACTTAGTCGCGAGGCCAACGCATCTATGTGGTAGCTTGAGAGAGGTTGAGTGGGACGAGAGATGCAGGGGGGATCAACACGCAAGACAAGGGTTCCGATAGCTTCGGGCCCCGGGAAACATCATCCGGTAATAACCCTACATGCTGTTTGTGGCTAAGTCTCATTATGATCATGAGAGAGTCGCCGGTAAGCCGACTCTTTGTGTCTAGCCCTAGAGATTGTTCTTGTTGCTTGTCCCTCTTTGGGGAGCCCTACCCCTCTTTATATAAGTTAGAGGGGCGGGTTACATATGGAGTCCTAGTAAGACTAGGACTAGCCTATCTTCTACTGCAAACCGGATACAAGTCCAGGTTTTGATTCCTTGTAAGGGAAATATTCCTTACACCTTTCTTCTTAAGTCGGCCCACCATCACATGAACCGACCTACTGGGCCTTGGGCCTTGTCGTCCGTTTGACTCGCCCGCCGGGTCTCCAATGAGTCATAATGTCCAGGCGGGTTATATGTAAACCGCCATGTCCAGGCAGATCGCCAGTGAGTCGCCTAGCGGCAGCCAGGTCTTCTGGTGAATCGCCAAGTCCGGCCGGGTCATAACTCCGGCCGGGTCATACCGCGGGGTATATCCCCGACAGATGGGGAAGAAACAGTAAATATAAAGCAAACATAGCATCACAAAGCATAACATGGCAATATGTTGTGCCGGGTGTGACCTAACGTATGGCTAAACGATAAAGGTGAAGGGGGAATTCAACGGGAATGTTTTCCCGGTTCCGGACCTGTGTCAGACAGATGACCGGAGGGTGAATGTTCCATGTTCAGATAGTTAGAGGCATCTGACAGGTAAACGGATCATGTATTCGGATTCGTCTCGTCGTTCTGAGCAACTTTCATGTGGAAAACATTTTCATCCGAGATACGGTTGATTATCTATTAATTTTCAAAAATTAAAGCATATTTTGAAATTATTTAAATTAACAGAAAAGGAATTAAGACATCAGCATGACGTGTGGGTGACGTCAGCAGTCAACACAGTCGGTGACCGGTCAAACTGACCCGGTGGGTCCAGCCAGGACCCACATGTCACCTCTTAGCTTAACAAAGGATTAAACTAATCTAACTAAGCAAATTAGGGGTGCGGGCCCCATATGTCAGTGAGTGTTTAGGCTCGTATAGTTACTTGTTTTTATAAAAACGTTTATTAAACTAATTAGCAGAGTGGGGCCCACATGTCTGTGACAGAAGCCGGCCAAGTCAGTGTTGACCTTGGTTAACTGGTCAAAGTGGGGCACCTGGGCCCACCAGTCAGTGGCTCAGGCGGTGCCACGCGGGTGCCATGTCGGTGACGTCACCGGAATCACGCCGGCGACCATTCCCGCGGGGGAAGTTCGCCGGAGTTGCTCGCGCACATTTCACCATTCCGCGCGTTTTCGGTGGCGTTTGAACGAGTAGATCATCCCGCGTCGTTCTAGAGTGATCCCAGGTGCGGGGGTGGCCGGAGTGGAGCTCAACAACGACCGCGGGCGGCGCCAGAATACGGGCATCTCCGAAAACCACGCTACAGGCTGCGTTCTAGCTAACAAACGACACTAGTGGGCTCTACGGACCTCCAGCAACTCGACGGAGGCCACGGCTTGGCTCGGAGATGGACGGGGTGAGCGCAACGAGCTCGTGGACGAGGCCGCATGCGGCAATGGCGACGGAGGCACCGAAAGCCATCTACGGTTCCTGAGGAGAAACCAGAGGAATGAGGAGGGTGCGGAGGCTTACGGCGCAGCACACGGAGGCCCTCGAGTGAACGGGAGCGCAGAGGGGAGGCGGAATCGATCGCGGCAGACGGTGGCGACCGAGGTTGGGGAAGAAGACGCGAGTGACGATGGTGGCGCTCCACGGGCTCGATCTGGTGACGAGGACGAAGAAGTAGTCCACCGCGGACCTCTTGGACACCTCGGAGGGAGGAATTGGCGTCGGTGGCCGCGGTGGAGCGCGATGCTCGACGGCGATGGCGCTCGGTGGCGGATGAGGAACGAGGGGGAGAAGGAGATCTGGAAGGGAGTGGGAGAGACGAAGAGGGCGACAGTGGAGAGAGGGGGAGAGGACCGAGGCGTCTGGGGCCTTATCCCCTCGTCGGGCGTCACCAGCGAGGTGGTTGGTCGGTGTGGTGTATTTATGTGACTCGGGTCGTGGAGCAGTCTTGAGGGGAGCGACCGGGGAGGGAGTGGGCTGGCCAGCTGGAGTGGGCCGGCCCAGGTGGGTGTAGTCCAGGGAGGGGGGGAGTTGCTCTCTCTCTCTCTCCCTTTTCCTTTTCTTTGAGTTTTTTTTTTATTTTCAACAGCTTTTCATTTTCCTTTTAGCCAATAATTACTTTGCGAAATTATGCCACTCGCCAAAACAATTTCAAAGAATTAAAGTGCACTGCCACAAAAATATTGTGAGATTTTTGAAATAGTTTGCCAATTTTATAAATTAAAAAGGCATTTAATTTATTGCTTACGTCACTTTTTTAAAGTAGTTTAGGCCACTTAAACCCTTTGCAAAAATGTTGGTTCACCACCAATATTAGTTGTGGATTATTTGGCACATGATGAACATTTTAGTTTTCATGTTTGAGCAATTTTGAATTTCACTCAGAAATTGAAATTGAATTCAACTGGAATTTGAAATGGAATATTGATTAAAGTGACTAAGCACTGTTATAGCAAAATGATTAGCTTGATCTCAGGGATTACTGTAGCATCATTACACCGGGGTGTTACAATGCACATGCTCCAGTGCATATAAACTGGTTGAAAAAACAAATATGTGTCCTTGGTTGCATGCTTAGGTCCCATGCAATAAATGGGAATGAATTTCAAACACCCTGCCACCGTCACTCGGCCACAAACATTGAGATATTTGGTTTTTAAATTCTAGTAAATCCAGAACTCGTCTGAAATTCATGAAACTTGGCATGCTATCATGGAGCGGCATCAACATCCCGTGGTAAATTTTTTGTCCCATTTGGGATAGGTTTGGGTATAAGCTTCTCACAAAGCAGAGCTTCTCACAACAAGCGTGATGGTTTTGGTAGGGAACATGCCACCTTTGGGGACGAAATGATATCCGTTGCCTCTTATTTCTTTCAAAAAAATTCTAGTGTCAACATAGAACAACAGGAGTGTTGTGTTTGATTTTGGAATTTTTCGGGGTTCATTTGGACATTTTTAGACATTAACTGGGTTTTCCAGGCATTTTATGTGCATAATTCAAATTTGAACTACATGCACATGCTCGAGTGCATATATACTGGTTGAAAAATCAAATCCATGTCCTTGGTTGCATGCTTAGGTCCCATGCAAGAAATGGGAATGAATTTCAAACACCCTGCACCGTCACTCGGACACAAACATTGAGATACTTGGTTTTTAAATTCTAGTAAATCCAAAACTCGTCCGAAATTCATGAAACTTGGCATGCTATCATGGAGCGGCATCAACATGCCGTGGTAAAATTTTGTCTCATTTGGGGCAGGTTTGGGTATAAGCTTCTAAGAAACCAGAGCTTCTCACAACAAGCGTGATGGTTTCGGTAGGGAACGTGCCACCTGTGGGAACGAAACGATATCCGTTGCCTCTTATTGCTTTCAAAAAATTTCTAGTGTCAGCATAGAACAACAGGAGTGTTGTGTTTAATGTTGGAATTTTTCGGGGTTCGTTTGGACATTTTTTTACATTAACTGGGTTTTCTAGGCATTTTATGTGCACAATTCAAATTTGAACTACATGCACATGCTCCAGTGCATATAAATTGATTGAAAAATCAAATTTGTGTCCTTCGGTGCATGCTTAGGTCCCATGCAAGAAATGGGAATGAACTTTAAACACCAGGGCACTGTTGATTGCCGGCAAAACGTTGAGATACTTTTTTTTAAATTCTAGTAAATCCAAAACTCGTCTGAAATTTATGAAACTTGGCATGCTATAATGGAATTGCACCCGACATGCTGTGGTATTTTTCGTGTCAATTTTGAGAGAAGGCGCACTCGAATAACAACCAACAAAGGCATCTTGAAACAAATAGCTGCCACTATAACGTCTCAAACGTTTTGTATAATTTAAATTGTGTGCGTTCTGTTAACCATTCACGTGACGCCACAACTCACTCTTTTAATAGCTAGGAGGTGCCGTGCGGACATGTGCTTGAGTGCTTGACTAAACGGGAGGCGTGCGAGTTGTACTCCAATGCGGAGGCTCACCAGGAAGCGTGCGAGCTGTACGCCATGCAGGCTCATCGGGAAGCGAGCCCTTTGACTTCCATGGCCACCCGCCTTGCTCGCATCCTCTCCATTAATGGCGCTCAAGCCGTAGTTTAATACGGTTTTTAAATATAAAACACTCATCACAAACGTTTTAGTTAGAACACCCGTATGAAAAAACGACAACTTCCCCACGAAGCCAAGGGAAAATGTGCCTAGCAGGATTTGTTAACTTTGGAGCATATAATGCAAAGACTTGAAATTATTGAAAATAAAGTTGCTACCGTTGAATTAATTGAAAATATAGATAAAAAGATCCACAATCAAATTACCTAATATGGATCTAAGGTAGGAGTAACTTTGAAAAATATTAAGGAGAAGGAACCCATAGTTAATGAAATAATAAATCAAGATTCAACTAGAATCGATAAACTTGAGGGTATTATTACCAACTTGGGAACCGCCTTTTCTTCCGTAAAGAATACTCCAATTCCACCTGCTAAAATTGCCAAGCTTATGTATGTTCCTAAAAATAAGGGTGAATCCTCTAGTAAGGAAATTTCGGATCTTAAATCTATAAGTATTCATCACAATCTTTTTGCTATCATTAAGGAACCATTTGCTACGAATGAATTTTTCGATCTTGTGCCTAAAAGTTTGATAATTGCTAGAAAGAAATAAATTTCTAAGGAAGGTAGATGCCTCAATGAAGAATTGCCCACTAAAGATGGCAATACCTAGATCTATCTTTGCTTTTATGCCTAGCTAGGGGCGTTAAACGATAGCGCTTGTTGGGAGGCAACCCAATTTTATTTTTAGTTTCTTTTTGCTTTTGCTTCTGTTTAGGAATAAATCTTTGATCTAGCCTCTGGTTAGATGTTTTTTTATGTTTTAATTAGTGTTTGTGCCAAGTTAAACCTATAGGATCGTCTTGGATGATATTTATTTGATCTTGCTGTAATTTCCAGAAACTTTCTGTTCACGAAAACAATTGTTAAAAATCACCAGAACGTGATAAAATAGTGATTCCAATTGCTGCTGATTGATGTCTACTACGCAACCTTCTTCTTGTAGACGTTGTTAGGCCTCCAAGTGCAGAGTTTTGTAGGACAGTAGAAAATTTCCCTCAAGTGGATGACCTAAGGTTTATCAATCCGTGGGAGGCGTAGGATGAAGATGGTCTCTCTCAAGCAACCCCGCAACCAAATAACAAAGAGTCTCTTGTGTCCCCAACACACCCAATACAATGGTAAATTGTATAGGTGCACTAGTTCGGCGAAGAGATGTTGATACAAGTGCAATATAGATGGTAGATATAGGTTTTTGTAATCTAAAAATATAAAAACAGCAAGGTAACAAGTGGGAAAAGTGAGCGTAAACGGTATTGCAATGGTAGGAAACAAGGCCTAGGGTTCATACTTTCACTAGTGCAAGTTCTCTCAATAATAATAACATAGTTGGATCACATAACTATCCCTCAACATGAAACAAAGAGTCACTCCAAAGTCACTAATAGCGGGGAACAAACGAAGAGATTATGGTAGGGTACGAAACCACCTCAAAGTTATTCTTTCCAATCAATCCGTTGGGCTATTCCTATAAGTGCCACAAACAGCCCTAGAGTTCGTACTAGAATAACACCTTAAGATACAAATCAACCAAAACCCTAATGTCACCTAGATACTCCAATGTCACCTCAAGTATCCGTGGGTATGATTATACGATATGCATCACACAATCTCAAATTCATCTATTCAACCAACACATAGAACCTCAAAGAGTGCCCCAAAGTTTCTACCGGAGAATCACGACGAAAACGTGTGCAAACCCCTATGCATAGGTTCATGGGCGGAACCCGCAAGTTGATCACCAAAACATACATCAAGTGAATCACGTGATATCCCATTGTCACCACAGATACGCACGGCAAGACATACATCAAGTGTTCGCAAATCTTTAAAGACTCAATTCTATAAGATTACTCCAAGGGGAAAACTAAATCCATTACAAGAGAGTAGAGGGGGAGAAGCAACAAAAGGTCCAACTATAATAGCAAAGCTCTTGATACATCAAGATCGTGCCAAATCAAGAACACGAGAGAGAGAGAGAGAGAGAGAGAGAGAGAGAGATCAAACACATAGCTACTAGTACATACCCTCAGCCCCGAGGGTGAACTACTCCCTCCTCGTCATGGAGAGCGCCGGGATGATGAAGATGGCCACCGGTGAGGGTTCCCCCATCCGGCAGGGTGCCGGAACAGGGTCCCGATTGACTTTTGGTGGTTACAGAGGCTTGCGGCGGCGGAACTCCCGATCTATTCTCCTTTCTGGAAGTTTTAGGGTACGTAGGTATATATGGGAGAAAGAAGTACGTCGGTGGAGCTTCGGGGGCCCCATGAGGCAGGGGGCGCGCCCCCCACCCTCGTGAGCACCTCCCTTATCTCCTGACGTGGGGTCCAAGTCCATCCGGTAGCTTTCCTTCCAAAAATAACTTCTCCAGTTGATTTCGTTCCGTTTCGACTCCATTTGATATTCCTTTTCTTCGGAACACTTAAATAGGCAAAACAACAGCAAACCTAGGCTGGGCCTCCGGTTAATAGGTTAGTCCCAAAAATAATATAAAAGTGGATAATAGATCCCAATGTTGCCCAAAACAGTAGATAATATAGCATGGAGCAATCAAAAATTATAGATACGTTGGAGACGTATCAAGCATCCCCAAGCTTAATTCCCACTCGTCCTCGGGTAGGTAAATGATAAAAAAGATAATTTTTGATGTGGAATGCTAGTTGGCATAATTTCATTGTAATTCTTCTTAATTGTGATACGAATATTCAGATCCAAAAGATTCAAGACAAAAGTTCATATTGACATAAAAATAATAATACTTCAAGCATACTAACTAAGCAATTATGTCTTTTCAAAATAACATGGCCAAAGAAAGTTCATCCCTACAAAATCATATAGTTTAGTCATGCTCCATTTTTGTCACGCAAGAATGTTCTCATCATGCACAACCCCGATGACAAGCCAAGCAATTGTTTCATACTCTAGTAATCTCAAACTTATAAACCTTCACGCAATACATGAGCGCGAGCCATGGATATAGCACTATGGGTGGAATAGAATATGATGATGGGGGTTATGTGGAGAAGACAAAAAAGGAGAAAATATCACATCAATGAGGCTAATCAATGGGCTATGGATATGCCCATCAATTGATGTTGATTCAAGGAGTATGGATTGCCATGCAACGGATGCACTAGAGCTATAAATGTATGAAAGCTCAAAAAAAGAAACTAGTGGGTGTGCATCCAACTTGCTTGCTCACGAAGACCTAGGGCACTTGAGGAGGCCCATCGTTGGAATATAAAAGCCAAGTTCTATAATGAAAAGTTCCCACTAGTAAATGGAAGTGACAAAACAAGAGACTTCTATCATGATGATTATGGTGCTACTTTGAAGCACAAGTGTGGAGAAGAAAGGACAATAGCATTGCCCCCTTTTATTTCTTTTTTTTGGGCCTTCTTTTTTTCTTTGGCCTTTCTCTTTTTTTTTGGGACAATGCTCTATTGAATGATGATCATCACACTTCTATTTATTTACAACTCAATGATTACAACTCGATACTAGAACAAAGTATGACTCTATATGAATGCCTCCGGCGGTGTACCGGGATATGCAATGAATCATGAGTGACATGTATGGAAGAATTATGAACGGTGGCTTTGCCACGAATACTATGTCAACTACATGATCATGCTAGCAATATGACAATGATGAATATGTCATGATGAACGGTATGGTGGAAAGTTGCATGGCAATATATCTCGGAATGGCTATGGAAATGCCATAATAGGTAGGTATGGTGGCTGTTTTGAGGAAGATATAAGGAGGTTTATGTGTGAAAGAGTGTATCATATCACGGGTTTGGATGCACCGGTGAAGTTTGCACCAACTCTCGATGTGAGAAAGGGCAATGCACTGCATCAAGAGGCTAGCAATGATGGAAGGGTGAGAGTGCGTATAATCCATGGACTCAACATTAGTCATAAAGAACTCATATACTTATTGCAAAAATCTACAAGCCATCAAAACCAAAGCACTACGCCGCATGCTCCTAGGGGATAGATTGGTAGGAAAAGACCATCGCTCGTCCCCGATCGCCACTCATAAGGAGGACAATCAAATAACACCTCATGTTTCAAATTTGTTACATAACGTTTACCATACGTGTATGCTACGGGACTTGCAAACTTCAACACAAGCATTTCTCAAATTCACAACTACTCAACTAGCACAACTTTAATATTACTACCTCCATATCTCAAAACAATCATCAAGGATCAAACTTCTCTTAGTATCCAACACACTCATAAGAATTCTTACAAATCTTGTGTGCTTAGCATATTAGGATTATTTAAGCAAATTACCATGCTATTCCAAAGACTCTCAAAATAATATAAGTGAAGTATGAGAGTTCATCTATTTCTTCAAAATAAAACTACCACCATGCTCTAAAAGATATAAGTGAAGTACTAGAGCAAATGTCAAACTACTCCGAAAGATATAAGTGAAGATCAATGAGTAGTCGAATAATTATGCAACTATGTGAAGACTGACCCATTTAAGAATTTCAGATCTTGGTATTTTATTCAAACAGCAAGCACAACTAAAGAAAAAAATGACGCTCCAAGCAAAACACATATCATGTGGTGAATAAAAATAGGGTTAATTATCCTTTTGCCCTCAGTGGAGTCTTTGTGCTCAGTTTTGCCCCTAGTCCATGTACAACTACTATGACGAGGCCAAACGGCCATATTTGAGTCCATTCCGTCCGTCAGCGTTAGTGGTTGTGGGTCCGGAGCTTACACGTGGGACCGTGTGGACATGGGTCCTGAGCTGACATGTAGGCCGATGCAACTAAATCCCCAAATCATTCATAGCTCACTCGCCTATCCGCTTCCCCGCCCGGCTGACTGCGCTGTCGCCGGCACTTGCCATGGGCCAAGACTGCCCCACCAAAGAATGCCGCCTACTCCACCGCTACCTTTTCGCACCTACGCTCCACGGCTACTGCGACGCCCGCCACCTTCCTCCTGTGGACGCCACGGGTGGGCGCCCGCCACCTGCCGACCAAGGGCGCTGCCTTCCGTGGCGCCCACGGAGCGCTCAAAGGTGGGGGCTGGAGCTATTTGAACTAGGGGGAAGAACCCTAGGGCGAAATGGAGAGCAGCGGCGACCCCGGAGTATTTGGCGAGGCCGGCATCAGGCCGGAGATCCGCCGCGTCCATGACTGGGTTCCCGAGGGGTAAGTCTCGCCTCCTGTTTAGATTGAGCTTAGTTGTGCATTTGAACACTCGATTCGAGTAGGTTTGCCCAATTAGTGTGCTGATTGCGTCTCTGTTTTTTGCCGGTTAGGATGGAGTTGCGGTTTGCTTTCTTGATGCACATTAGAAGGGACCGGTACACGCTCGATGCAAAGGATCGTAAGAAATACCAAGGAGGTTTTGATTATCGGTTGCCAATGGCTAGTAATTGGAGTTTCGCACAATTTGGGGAGGTAATTTGTAGCCAATATCCTTGGGGTTTGCTTGATGAACTGGTATACAAATACTATGATGGGGAAAAGAAATGGGTGACAGTTAGTAATGATGAAGAGCTAGCTACCATGTTTATTAGGCATAAAGAGAAAGATACTTTTCATGTGAGGCTCCAAGTTGATGTGCTTGAGCAGGCATTTGGACCTAGGATGACGGGTGCAACATCTCGGGGAGAACCAAGTCGTCGTAATGGCATCTCTAGCCAGAATAGTTCAGTTGGTGCACGGCGACGTGGTGGTTCGACAAGTGTGGGCAACAGTAGTAGGGTCCCCCTTGAAGTGGAGCCTGATGACTACAATTCTGGGGTTGATGAAGAGAAGCTATATTCTGATGTTATTCGGAATTTACGACGGGCACCTCGGGCTGATAACCAAAATGAGGCTCACAATGCAGTCCGTGTGGATGATGACGCGGTGGGTGAGGACGAAGACCTTGCAGCTGTTGAATGGGACCCTTTGAAACCCTCAATTGGAAGAAGGTACAGTTTTTGCATCCATGAATGAGTGTAGAAATGCACTTGTGACATACTGCATCAAGGTAGAACGTACTTTCAAAGTTGACAAGAGCGATCAAGTATGTTACAGAGTGCACTGTCCGACTGAGGGGTTGTCCATGGAGGCAGCTCGCATCTAAAATGTGAAATAGCACTAATGTTCAGGTCAAAGTGAACTCATTTAAGCACACATGCCAGGAATCAACCCTTAGGAAGGATACAATCAGTAGAGCCAAGTCAAGATGGGTGGCAGAAGAAGTAAAGAAGTGGGTGAAAGAAAACCAGCAAGTGGGTCCAAATGAATTGCATAAGAACATCAAAGATTACTTCAAGATAGATTTACCATACATTAGGTTGTTCAATGGTAAACAACATGCTATGGATTCTATTTATGGTAACTGGCGTGAAAGTTTTCAATTGTTGTATTCATTCAAAGGTGAAGTGGAGAGGACAAGCCCAAGTAGTATTGTAGATATTGATCACCACACCGTGGAGTACACATTCGTGGGAGTGACAAAGATGAAGGAATGCTTTAGGAGGGTTTTTATGCCTTTGAGGCTTGTCGCCGGGTTTTTTTGGCAGGTTGCGGGCCTTATTTGGCTATTGATGCCACTTTTCTCACAGGGAGGTTTAAAGGACAATTAGTAGCAGCTTGTGCAGTTGATGCACACAGTTTTGTATTTCCAGTTGCCTACCGTGTGCTGGAGACAGAGTCTGAGGAAAGCTGGACTTGGTTTTTGCATAATCTGCGCCGGGATATTGCACATCCCAATGGGTTGGTCATTCATACAGATGCCTGCAAAGGTTTAGAAGTGGCCGTGGACAATGTGTTCCACAGAGTAGAGCATAGGGAATGCGTGCGTCACCTTGCTGCAAATTTCATGAAGAAATTCAAAGGAAAGGTGTATATCGACAATTTATGGCCAGCATCTTTGACTTGCAGTGTGAAGAAGCACAACTACCACTTGAGGTAGTTATACATGAATCCCAAAGTGAAAGAATACTTGGAAACACACCACTCCAAGTTAAGGGCCAGAAGCCAATTCAGTGAACTGAGCAAAGTTGACTATGTGCACAATAATCTAGCAGAGTCTTTCAACTCAACGATCTGTAAATTAAAGGGTCATTATGTGGTGGATTTGCTTGACAGGCTAAGGATAGAATACATGCAGAAATTTCATTATCGTGCAGGAATAGCCGAGGCAAAATTCATGGGCCACATTATCATCCCTGCCGTGATGAATGAACCGATGCGTAAAACAACAGGCTTGGAAATGAACATGACTCTTTGCTCGGGTACCACAACAGAGATATCATATTTGGATTAAGAGAAGAGGGAATGGAGATATCCGAAAGGATTTAGAAGCTAGAACTTGCAGTTGTAGGCAATGGCGGAATAACTGGGTTGCCATGCATTCATGCCTTGTTTTTCATCACTTCTCTCCTGTGTCCAAAGAGGGAACATTCAAAGAAGATGTGCATGATTACTACTCTGTTGCAAGGTTCAAAGCCACATATGCTTATGCCTTGCCTGCTATGGAGGGAAAACAACAATGGGACATGGTGGACCCTGGATTCAAGCTTTGGGCTCCAGCTCAAGAGAGCAGCAGTAGACCAAGGAAGAGTCGAATCGCACCTCGCAGTGAAGGAGCCGGACTTGGAGCGAGGAAGCGTAAGTGCACAAGATGTGGTGGGTCTGGTCATTTCGGTAAGTATTGTGATAACACAAGAGATCCAGCGTTCGGAGAGAGTTTCGATGAAGGCTTCGATGAAAATGTTGGTCGGCGGCGGTTGCCTCAACAGATGATGAAAATGATGGACAGCAGCCAGTTGCATCAGATGAGGATTTTGACGAGGTTCGAAATGATGATGGTCAACAGCCGCATGATTTTGACGATGATCCAAGTGAGGCTCCAAATAGTGATCATGGTGATCCAAGTGAGGCTCCAAATGATGATCATGGTGATCCAAGTGAGGCTCCAAATGATGATCCAAGTGAGGCTCCAAATGGTGACCAACCTTCCGTTGTTGTGAGTTCTGCTAGGTATGTAAATCTTGCAAGGGTCAAATACTCAGACATTTATGGGTCACTTGACATGATCTCATTACCCTTTATGTTTTGCACATCTCTATGATAGGTTTGAAGAAGAAGCACAAGGTACCGACAACCAAGAGGAGAAGAGAAGAAGCAATGAGCACAAGGTGCACGAGGAGCAAAGTGATGGCAAGAAGCTCAAGGAACAGACAGAAGCCCGAACGCTATATGTAAATAATTATGAAACATTATGAATAATGTTGTATTTCTATTGGATGATGTTGGACCTATGTTAGAACTATGTTTGACATGATGTTTAAATCTATTGGATGATGTTTGAATGAGCACATGGTTTTTCCTTTTTTGATTTTTTTTGAATTTTGTTTCGCTCATTTGAATTCTCGTCAAACCTAACTTTGACCAAGATTTAAACAAATCTAAAACATCAAAATGAAGAACTAAGCCTGGATCCTTCTTAGTCAATCCAAAATGAAGCTGTGGTGAGGTTTTTGAAATTTTCATGAAAAATGTGCTAAAATGAGGGGTCCAAAGGTAGGCTAAACGGCCTAATTTCTAAGCAAGGTTTTTTTCGACCTTGTATAAATCAGCCAAATAACTTTCCTAAACATATATTCTATATATACGGACTATGTGCGCTGGTTTTTCATTTTTTGATTTTTTTTAAATTTGTTTTGCTCATTTGAATTCTGGTCAAACTTAACTTTGACCAAGATTTAAACAAGTGTAAAACATCAAAATGAAAAACCAAGCCTGGATCCTTCTTAGTCACTCTAAAATGAAGCTGTGGTGAGTTTTTGAAATTTTCATGTTTATTTCCCCAAAACACTTCTCTTCACTTCATACAAAAGAGTTTGTGATACTCGAGATATCATACAATACACATGAACTTATCGTTTAAATGTATGTAAAGCTTGTTTATCAACCTAAATTTTTAGTATATGACATAAGAAGACTATGTGCACAGGTTTTTTATTTTTCTGATTTTTATTTAATTTATTATGCTAATTTGAAATCTGGTCAAACATAGCTTTGACTGCTCCAAACCCCTCCCAAACCCCGCTAACCCTAAGCTGAACCAGGACCGTTCATCTAACCCTAGCGCCGAACAAGGGCCGTCGATCTAACCCTTCTAGAAGGAATCTGTGGGGAGGAGGGGACGATCCGCGAGATGCAATCTGATTGGTCGGGAGATTCTTTTTAAAACAAATATCGGGTCTTATTTGGATGGACCGTTGGGCCATCTCGTTGTCTGGCACGAGACCGCAGTAAATAGCCCGTCTCAGCCTTTCCAGGCCTTGCATGCATGCATGGGAGGCGGCGACGTGCATAGGCTGCGACGTGGGTTTGCATGCGCGGGGGGCTGCGACGTGCCTGCATGCGAGCGAGGCGAGCAAGGCGTGCTAGGCGCGCTAGGCTAGCGAGGCCAGCTAGGTGGTTCAACGAGTCAGATGCACCGTCCGATCAAAGAGCTATGGAGTGATTCAAATGCACGCACGCGCCCCATGCATGCATCGTTTTTGTGCAAAAATTTAAGAGTGCAAAGCGTAACGGATACACACACGCTGTTCGGATTCACACACGCACTGCTCTCATCCTTTCTCTCTTCCTCTCCCACCCACAGGCCTATAAATGGGGTGCCTATCTTCCTCTCCCACCCATAAGCCAGATCTGATCCATTCTCTCCAACTTCAAACACCCAATCGACCGAGCCCTCCCCAAGCGAGACCATGCAGTTCAACGGGCTGACCTTCACCGTCACTTTGTCGTCTTGGGAGCTGCGCTACCCACCGGGCGTGCTCGTGGAGAGGGAGCTCAGCGTGTGGGCTTTTTAAAGGTGGAGGGGTTCCGTCGAACTCACCCGCGCCTTCCTCAGAGCCGGCTATGCCCACCTCCCACGGGGCTCGCCGAGGATGTTCACCCTCAACGAGGTTCGTGACCGCGGCGACATCCTCCTACTGCTCACGGTTACCTTCACCAACCCGTTTGACGCGCGCGAGCTCCTCGGCCAAGTCTTTTGGTGCGGCTGCGAGGCCATCTTCTTCACCGTCTACAACATCTACACCAACTACAAGAACATCTTCCCCACTCCAGCCGGGATGCACTCCCTTCCCTACGACGACGAGGAGGAGGTGTGAAAATGAAGACGGTGTTGAAGGGGCGCGCGCAGCCAAAGTGGAAGGAGGAGATCAAGATGAAGACTGTTTCGTTTTTATTTGTTGCTTTTCTATGTCGTGTCGTGTCGTGTCATGTTTCGTCATGTGTCCGTGAACTGTCCGTGAACTTATTATTGTAATGGTACTTGTGTTGCATCTTATCTAAGTTATTTATTAGGGTTTATTATGTGTGTTAAAAAATGTTCGTGCCCAAGCATATAATTTCTTCCCTAAACCAAGTCATGAAGCTTGAGAACTTGTGGTTTTCATTAATGAAAATCAGAGGGGGTGAGAAGCCCTCCGTTTTATTCAAAAAAAATAAGTCATGAACTAACATGCAAATTTATTTCGTTTAAATCCTAAACCAAGTGCCACTCTAACACTAAACCAAGTGCCACTCCAACCAAAACCACGTGGCAGTGCAAACATACGTTTTTAACCTTCCAACCCTCCAAATTTTCAGTGCAAAAAAAAGGAAAACCACTCTCACGCTGCAGCAAACATTCACGGTCTCACTATTGTTTTTGACAAATTTCACAGTCTAACTATGTATACATTCCTTCCCTACCCATGTCAAACTCTTGCTATCTGTCCTAGCGGTTACCAGCGCAGCCCTAAACACCACAAACCCACGCGGTCTTGGGTTCGAGTCCCCTATCGCACCAATTTTTTGTGCATTTTCCACCCTTCATTTTTTAGACAAATTAGTTTTTACTCAATGTAATGCCCTTAAAAAATGTTCATTTATTTTGGCACTAGGTGTAAACATCTACCAGAGCTGAGGCACATTTTCCATGACATTTTGGTCTTTAATTTAAATCACGGTGTATTTGAATTGGATTACTTAAATTGCTATTAAATATTTAACAGCTCCATAAAATTTCTAACCTTAATTGTTTGGCTCTGGAATAATTCATTAGCTGCATTTCATTGATCAAAAGTTTCTGAATTCCTCATTTCTTCTCCTTTTTTCAACATATTTTAATGTTGGTCACTTCTTCTTTTTTTTCAACATTTAAACAACTTTGACCAACATTTAAACTAGGTGAATTTCTCATACAATTTCAATATTACAAATTCCTCCATAATTCATTCCTTTCAATACATTTTCGACATTACAACCAAAGTCGATTACCATACCTACAAATGCACAAAAGTATTTGCAAATGGGTATTGGTAGTGCTTGATCTTCAAGCTTCCTAACCTTCTTCTTCAACATCCTAAGCTCAACAGCTAGCTCTCTGTCGGTCGTGCTTCGCCTCCACCTCTTCTTCCGGAGCTCGTCTTTGCGCCATCGTGGTTTGGGGCAGTATGCGCAACCATTCTTCATGCTCTTCTTGCAGTTCATTTATCAGAGTCTTGGCCAGAGCATCGACCCAAAGAAAGAAGCATGTCACCTGCATGAACACGAAACAGATCAACCGATTGATCAAAGATCCCGACCACGAAAATGGTGCAATTGCCCCGATTCCTACCCCATTCTCGCTGCACACGTAGAACGGACGATTGTGGTTCCTCGGTGTGTGAGAAACACAGCGGACAGACGAAGACAGGCATCTCCACACGCACCCGGCTCTGCATCCGCGAGGTGGCGCGGGAGCTTGCGGAAGACATGGAGCTCGGAGCCGAACGGGATCTCAACGCCGCCCGCCCTCCACAGCTAGCTTCCCACCGCCGCGCCCTCCACAGCTAGCTTCCCACCGCCGTCATGCTCTCGCTCTCTCGCCGTGGTCAGCGCCGTGCTCTCTGTCGCCGTGGTCACCGCCGCTGTCGCCCGCTTATACAGCACACCCGCAACGGCTCTATGCTCAACGGCTCTCTGCTGGGTCCCGCAAGCCACGCGTGCAACGGTCTGAATAAAATTGGCCGCCTCTGCCGCCTGGTCCCACCTATAAGGGCCGAGTCAAAACGTTGACCTAATGGAGACGCCAAAGTTCACAGAACGAGTCGGTGCGCATGGACTAGGGGCAAAACTGAGCACAATTTGCATCTGAGGGCAAAACTGAGCAGATGGACACCACTAAGGGCAAAAGGATAATTAACCCATAAAAATATAGCTCCAAGTGAAGTTACCGATGAACGAAGACGAAAAAGGGGATGCCTTCCGGGGCATCCCCAAGCTTAGACGCTTGGTTATCCTTGAATATTACCTTGGGGTGCCTTGGGCATCCCCAAGTTTAGGCTCTTGCCACTCCTTATTCCATTGTCCATCGAATCTTTACCCAAAACTTGAAAACTTCACAACACAAAACTTAACAGAAAACTCGTGAGCTCCGTTAGCTTAAAGAAAACAAAACACCACTTCATGGTACTGTAATGAACTCATTCTTTATTTATATTGGTGTTAAACCTACTGTATTCCAACTTCTCTATGGGTTATAAACTATTTTACTAGCCATCGATTCATCAAAATAAGCAAGCAACACAATGAAAACAGAATCTGTCAAAAACAGAACAGTCTGTACTAATCTGTAACTAACGCAAACTTCTGGAACTCCAAAAATTCTAAAATAAATTGGTGGACCTGAGGAATTTGTCTAGTAATCATCTTCAAAAAGAATCAACTAAATATCACTCTCCAGTAAAAAGTTCAAGCTAATCTCGTGAGCGCTAAAGTTTCTGTTTTTTACAGCATGATCATAAAGACTTCACCCAAGTCTTCCCAAAGGTTCTACTTGGCACAAACACTAATTAAAACATAAAAACACATCCAAAAAGAAGCTAGATGGATTATTTATTCCTAAACAGAACAAAAAAGCAATAAACAAAAATAAAGTTGGGTTGCCTCCCAACAAGCGCTATCGTTTAATGCCCCTAGCTAGGCATGATGATTTCAATGATGCTCACATAAAACATAAGAATTGAAACATAAAGAAAGCATCATGAAGAATATGACTAGAACATTTAAGTCTAACCCACTTCCTATGCATAGGAATTTTGTGAGCAAACAATTTATGGGAGCAATAATCAACTAGCATAGGAAGGCAAAACAAGCATAACTTTAAAACTTTAAGAACATAGAGAGGAAACTTAATATTATTGCAATTCCTACAAGCATATATTCCTCCCTCATAATAATTTTCAGTAGCATCATGAATGAATTCAACAATATAACCAGAACATAAAGCATTCTTTTCATGATCTACAAGCATAGAATTTTTATTACTCTCCACATAAGCAAATTTCTTCTCATGAATAATAGTGGGAGCAAACTCAACAAAATAACTATCATTTGATTGAAAATTAAGATCAAGATGACAAGTTTCATGGTTATAATTATTCTTTATAGCATACGTTTCATCACAATAATCATCATAGATAGGAGGCATGCTTTCATCATAGTAAATTTTCTCATCAAAGCTTGGGGACAAAAATATCATCTTCATCAAACATAGCTTCCCCAAGCTTGTGGCTTTGCATATCATTAGCATCATGGATATTCAAGGAATTCATACTAACAACATTGCACTCATGCTCATCATTAGTGCCAAACATTTTAATGCACTCTTCTTCTAACACTTTGGCACAATTTTCCTTTCCATCATACTCACGAAAGACATTAAAAAGAAGAAGCATATGACGCAACCTTAATTCCATTTTTTTGTAGTTTTCTTTTCTAAACTAAACTAGTGCTAAAACAAGAAACAAAAAGATTCGATTGCAATATCTAAAGATATACCTTCAAGCACTCACCTCCCCGGCAACGGTGCCAGAAACTGCTCGATGTCTACTACGCAACCTTCTTCTTGTAGACGTTGTTGGGCCTCCAAGTGCAGAGGTTTGTAGGACAGTAGCAAATTTCCCTCAAGTGGATGACCTAAGGTTTATCAATCCGTGGGAGGCTTAGGATGAAGATGGTCTCTCTCAAGCAACCCTGCAACCAAATAACAAAGAGTCTCTTGTGTCCCCAACACACCCAATACAATGGTAAATTGTATAGGTGAACTAGTTCGGCGGAGAGATGGTGATACAAGTGCAATATGGATGGTAGATATAGGTTTTTGTAATCTAAAAATATAAAAACAGCAAGGTAACAAGTGGGAAAAGTGAGCGTAAACGGTATTGCAATGGTAGGAAACAAGGCCTAGGGTCCATACTTTCACTAGTGCAAGTTCTCTCAACAATAATAACATAGTTGGATCACATAACTATCCCTCAACATGCAACAAAGAGTCACTCCAAAGTCAGTAATAGCGGAGAACAAACGAAGAGATTATGGTAGGGTACGAAACCGCCTCAAAGTTATTCTTTCAATCAATCCGTTGGGCTATTCCTATAAGTGTCACAAACAGCCCTAGAGTTCGTACTAGAATAACACCTTAAGATACATATCAACCAAAACCCTAATGTCGCCTAGATACTCCAATGTCACCTCAAGTATCTGTGGGTATGATTATACGATATGCATCACACAATCTCAAATTCATCTATTCAACCAACACATAGAACCTCAAAGAGTGCCCCAAAGTTTCTACCGAAGAATCACGACGAAAACGTGTGCCAAACCCTATGCATAGGTTCATGGGCGGAACCCGCAAGTTGATCACCAAAACATACATCAAGTGAATCACGTGATATCCCATTGTCACCACAGATACGCACGGCAAGACATACATCAAGTGTTCTCAAATCTTTAAAGACTCAATCCGATAAGATTACTCCAAGGGGAAAACTCAATCCATTACAAGAGAGTAGAGGGGGAGAAGCAACATAAGATCCAACTATAATAGCAAAGCTCGCAATACATCAAGATCGTGCCAAATCAAGAACACGAGAGAGAGAGAGAGAGATCAAACACATAGGTACTGATACATACCCTCAGCCCCGAGGGTGAACTACTCCCTCCTCGTCATGGGGAGCGCCGGGATGATGAAGATGGCCACGGTGAGGGTTCCCCCTCCGTGAGTGTCAAACAGGGTCCTGATTGACTTTTGGTGGCTACAGAGGCTTGCGGCGGTGGAACTCCCGATCTATTCTCCTTTCTGGAAGTTTTAGGGTACGTAGGTATATATGGGTGAAAGAAGTACGTCGGTGGAGCTTCGGGGGCCCCACGAGGCAGGGGGCGCGCCCCCCACCCTCGTGAGCACCTCCCTTATCTCCTGACGTGGGGTCCAAGTCCATCCGGTAGCTTTCCTTCCAAAAATAACTTCTCCAGTTGATTTCGTTCCGTTTCGACTCCGTTTGATATTCCTTTTCTTGAAACACCTTGAAATAGGCAAAAACAAGAAATCTGGGCTGGGCCTCCGGTTAATAGGTTAGTCCCAAAAATAATATAAAAGTGGATAATAAAGCCCAATGTTGCCCAAAACAGTAGATAATATAGCATGGAGCAATCAAAAATTATAGATACGTTGGATATGTATCACTGATCATTAAACAAATTGCCCAGGTCGTCCTATTTTGGCTGAATTTTTGGAGTTCCAAAAATTTGCGTTAGTTACAAATTACTACAGACTGTTCTGTTTTTGACAGATTCTGTTTTTCGTGTGTTGTTTGCTTATTTTGATGAATCTTTGGCTAGTAAAATAGTTTATAAACCATAGAGAAATTGGAATACAGTAGGTTTAACACCAATATAAATAAAGAATGAGTTCATTACAGTACCTTGAAGTGGTATTTTGTTTTCTTTCGCTAACGGAGCTCACGAGATTTCTGTTGAGTTTTGTGTTGTGAAGTTTTCAAGTTTTGGGTGAAATCTTTTGATGGATTATGGAACAAGGAGTGGCAAGAGCCTAAGCTTGGGGATG
Source organism: Aegilops bicornis (assembly GCA_021605145.1). NCBI lineage: Eukaryota > Viridiplantae > Streptophyta > Magnoliopsida > Poales > Poaceae > Aegilops > Aegilops bicornis. The sequence continues at coordinate 263,751,762 of CM038671.1, read as the reverse complement.
CCCATGGCACCCCCAAGATAATCTAAGGACACCAAAAAGTCAAAGCTTGGGGATGCCCCGGTAGGCATCCCCTCTTTCGTCTACTTCCATCAGTAACTTTAATTGGAGCTATATTTTTATTCACCACATTATATGTGTTTTGCTTGGAGCGTCTTGTATTATTTGAGTATTTGCTTTTTAGTTTACCACAATCATCCTTGCTGTACACACCTTTTGAGAGAACCATACATGAATAGGAATTTGATAGAATACTCTATGTGCTTCACTTATATCTTTTGAGCTATATAGTTTTGCTCTAGTACTTCACTTATATCTTTTAGAGCATGGTGGTGGATTTGTTTTATAGAAACTATTGATCTCTCATGCTTCACTTAGATTATTTTAAGAGTCTTAAATAGCATGGTAATTTGCTTAATAATTTTAATATACTTGGTATTCAAGATTTGTAAAACTTTCTTTTGAGTGCGTTGAATACTAAGAGAAGTTTGATGCTTGATAATTGTTTTGAGATATGGAGGTGATAATATTAAAGTCGTGCTAGTTGAGTTGTTGTGAATTTGAGAAATGCTAGTGTTGAAGTTTGCAAGTCCCGTAGCAAGCACGTATGGTAAACGTTATGTAACAAATTTGAAACATGAGGTGTTCTTTGATTGTCCTCCTTATGTGTGGCGGTCGGGGACGAGCGATGGTCTTTTCCTACCAATCTATCCCCTAGGAGCATGCGCGTAGTGCTTGGTTTTTTATGGCTTGTAGATTTTTGCAACAATAAGTATGTGAGTTCTTTATGACTAATGTAGAGTCCTTGGATTATACGCACTCTCACCCTTCCATCATTGCTAGCCTCTTCGGTACCGTGCATTGCCCTTTTTCACATTGAGAGTTGGTGCAAACTTCGCTGGTGCATCCAAACTCTATGATATGATACACTCTTTCACACATAAACCTCCTTATATATTCCTCAAAACAGCCACCATACCTACCTATTATGGCATTTCCATAGCCATTCCGCGATATATTGTCATGCAACTTTCCACCATACCATTTATCATGACACATTCATCATTGTCATATTGCTTAGCATGATCATGTAGTTGACATAGTATTTGTGGCAAAGCCACCGTTCATAATTCTTTCATACATGTCACTCTTGATTCATTGCATATCCCGTACACATCACGGAGGCATTCATATAGAGTCATACTCTGTTCTAGTATCGAGTTGTAATCATTGAGTTGTAAATAAATAGAAGTGTGATGATCATCATTTAATAGAGCATTGTCCCAAAAAAAAAGAGAAAGGCCAAAAGAAAAAAAGAAGGATAAAAAAGATATAAAAAGGGTCAATGCTACTATTCTTTCTTTTCCACACTTGTGCTTCAAAGTAGCACCATAATCTTCATGATAGAGAGTCTCTTGTTTTGTCACTTTCATATACTAGTGGGAATTTTTCATTATAGATCTTGGCTTGTATATTCCAACAATGGGCCTCCTCAAGTGCCCTAGGTCTTCGTGAGAAAGCAAGTTGGATGCACACCCACTTAGTTTCTTTTGTTGAGCTTTCATACATTTATAGCTCTAGTGCATCCGTTGCATGGCAATCCCTACTCCTTGCATTAACATCAATCGATGGGCATCTCCATGGCCCATTGATTAGCCTCGTTGATGTGAGACCTTCTCCTTTTTGTCTTCTCCACATAACCCCCATCATCATATTCTATTCCACCCATAGTGCTATATCCATGGCTCACGCTCATGTATTGCGTGAAGGTTTATAAAGTTTGAGATTACTAAAGTATGAAACAATTGCTTGGCTTGTCATCGGGTTTTGCATGATGAGAGCATTCTTGTGTGTGTGAAAATGGAGCATGACTAAACTATATGATTTTGTAGGGATGAATTTTCTTTGGCCATGTTATTTTGAGAAGACATAATTGCTTCGTTAGTATGTTTGAAGTATTATTATTTTTATGTCAATATGAACTTTTGTCTTGAATCTTTCGGATCTGAATATTCATAACACAATTAAGAAGAATTACATTGAAATTATGACAAGTAGCACTCCGCATCAAAAATTCTTTTTTATCATTTACCTACTCGAGGATGAGCAGGAATTAAGCTTGGGGATGCCTGATACATCTCCAACGTATCTATAATTTTTGATTGCTCCATGCTATATTATCTACTGTTTTGGACCATATTGGGCTTTATTATCCACTTTATAATATTTTTGGGACTAACCTATTAACCGGAGGCCCAGCCCAGAATTGCTGTTTTTTTGCCTATTTCAGAGTTTTGAAGAAAGGAAATATCAAACGGAGTCCAAACGGAATGAAACCTTCGGGAACGTGATTTTCTCACCGAATATGACCCGGGAGACTTGGACCCTACGCCAAGGAAGCTTCGAGGTGGGCACGAGGTAGGGGGCGCGCCCTCCCCAGCGCCGCCCTCCCAGCGCGCCCCCCACCCTCATGGGGCCCATGAAGCTCCACCGTGCATTTCTTCCTCCTATATATAACTACGCACTTCAAACGATCGAGATGAGCCAAAACCTAATTCCACCGCCGCAACCTTCTGTACCCACGAGATCCCATCTTGGGGCCTGTTCCGGAGCTCCGCGGAGTGGGCATCCACCACGGAGGGCTTCTACATCATCACCATATATAGCCCCTCCGATGAAGTGTGAGTAGTTTACCTCAGACCTTCGGGCCCATAGTTAGTAGCTAGATGGCTTCTTCTCTCTTTTTGGATCTCAATACAATGTTCTCCCCTCTCTCGCAAGTGCATCTATTTGATGTAATCTTCTTTTGCGGTGTGTTTGTTGAGACCGATGAATTGTGGGTTTATGATCAAGATTATCTATGAACAATATTTGAATCTTCTCAGATATCTTTTATGTATGATTGGTTATCTTTGCAAGTCTCTTCGAATTATCAGTTTGGTTTGGCCTACTAGATTGGTTTTTCTTGCAATGGGAGAAGTGCTTAGCTTTGGGTTCAATCTTGCGGTGTCCTTTCCTAGTGACAGTAGGGGCAGCAAGGCACGTATTGTATTTTTGCCATCGAGGATAACAAGATGGGGTTTTTATCATATTGCATGAATTTATCCCTCTACATGTCATCTTGGTTAAGGCGTTACTCTGTTTTCTTGAACTTAATACTCTAGATGCATGCTGGATAGCGATCGATGAGTGGAGTAATAGTAGTAGATGCAAGGTGAGTCGGTCTACTTGTGTCGGACGTGATGGCTATATACATGATCATACCTAGATATTCTCATAACTATGCTCAATTCTGTCAATTGCTCAACAGTAATTCGTTCACCCACAGTAGAATACTTATGCTCTTGAGAGAAGCCACTAGTGAAATCTATGGCCCCCGGGTCTATCTTCATCATATTAATCTTGCATCACTTTATTATTGCTTTGCTTTTTTACTTTGCCTTTTATTTTACTTTGCATCTTTATAACAAAAATACCAAAAATATTATCTATCATCTCTATCAGATCTCAGTCTCGTAAGTGATCGTGAAGGGATTGACAACCCCTATTCGCGTTGGTTGCGAGGAGTTATTTGCTTTGTGTAGGTACGAGGGACTCGCGCGTAGCCTCCTACTGGATTGATACCTTGGTTCTCAAAAACTGAGGGAAATACTTACGCTACTTTGCTGCATCATCCTTTCCTCTTCAAGGAAATCCAACGCAGTGCTCAAGAGGTAGCAACGGGCAGCGACGACGGAGCGTGTGGTGGGTCTTCCGCGCGCACCCAACAAGGACGCCACGTGCACTACACTACACCGGGGACTGAGCCGCCGCCGCGGTGTAGCCTCCCAGTTGGAGTTGTCCTCTGATGACGGCGGAGTGGCTGAGCGACGACGATGGACCGGTGCCATTGGCGATTGTGGGAGAAGCAGACGAGATAAGCTATAGGAAGGGAGGGGAAAATGCGATGCAGGACCCACCGGCCCTGAGGGTTTATATAGCAGGCCGGTAAGCATTGGGATTTTGGGGGATTTCACCGAGTCGGGCGGGAAGCTTGCGCGGGAACGGGCTCACCGACGATTCATTGGCGCCACTTCGAGCCACCGTTTGGCCAAAAGAACGCCCCCGTGCGCTGTGCAAGCTTGCACTCTAAGCCATCTGCGGCAGCGGGGTGACAAGACGTGCGAGAGGAGGACGAAAGGACACGTACACATACAGTTAATACAAAAAAATGTTTTTGATTTAATTACCTACTATACCCCGTCCTGGTTTATATGTAGGATTTAACTAATAAAATATGAATGCATGTCGTCAAAGATTATATAGTTGGATTCGTATTTGAACATAGTTTCCAGTTATACAATTTTGTAACATGTATTGATACGTCTCCAACGTATCTATAATTTTTGATTGCTCCATGCTATTATATATTCTGTTTTGGATGTTTAATGGGCTTATTTATACACTTTTATATTATTTTTGGGACTAACCTATTAACCCAAGGCCCGGTGCAAATTGCTGTTTTTTTTGCCTATTTCAGTGTTTCGCAGAAAAGGAATATCAAACGGAGTCCAAACGGAATGAAACCTTCGGGAGCGTGATTTTTGGAACAAACATGATCCAGGGGACTTGGAGTGGACGTCAAGCAATCAACGAGGAGGCCACGAGGCAGGAGGGCGCGCCTACCCCCTGGGCGCGCCCTCCATCCTCGTGGGCCCCTCGTGGCTCCACGGACCTACTTCTTCCTCCTATATATACCTACGTACCCCAAAACCATCGAGGAGCACCACGAAAACCTAATTCTACCGCTGCAACCTTCTGTACCCGTGAGATCCCATCTTGGGCCCTTTTCTGGCGCTCTGCCGGAGGGGCATCGATCATAGAGGGCTTCTACATCAACACCATAGCCTCTCCGATGATGTGGGAGTAGTTTACCACAGACCTTCGGGTCCATAGTTATTAGCTAGATGGCTTCTTCTCTCTCTTTGGATCTCAATACAAAGTTCTCCTCAATCTTCTTGGAGATCTATTCGATGTAACTCTTTTTGTGGTGTGTTTGTCGAGATCCGGTGAATTGTGTGTTTATGATCAAGATTAACTATGAACAATATTTGAATCTTCTCTGAATTCTTTTATGTATGATTGGTTATCTTTGCAAGTCTCTTCGAATTATCAGTTTGGTTTGGCCTACTAGATTTATCTTTCTTGCAATGGGAGAAGTGCTTAGCTTTGGGTTCAATCATGCGGTGCTCGATCCCAGTGACAGTAAGGGAAACGACACGTATTGTATTGCTGCCATCGAGGATAAAAAGATGGGGTTTATATCATATTTCATGAGTTTAACCCTCTACATCATGTCATCTTACCTAATGTGTTACTCTGTTCTTATGAACTTAATACTCTAGATGCATGCTGGATAGCGGTCGATGTGTGGAGTAATAGTAGTAGATGCAGGCAGGAGCCGGTCTACTTGTAGCGGACGTGATGCCTATATACATGATCATGCCTAGATATTCTCATAATTATGCACTTTTCTATCAATTGCTCGACAGTAATTTTCCACCCACCGTAATACTTATGCTATCTTGACAGAAGCCACTAGTGAAACCTATGCCCCCCGGGTCTATTTTCCATCATATAAGTTTCCAACCTATTTTCACTTTGCCTTCTTTACTTTTAGTCTTTGTCATAAAAATACCAAAAATATTATCATCTCTATCAGATCTCACTTTTGCAAGTGGCCGTGAAGGGATTGACAACCCCTTTATCACGTTGGTTGCAAGGTTCTTATTTGTTTCTGTAGGTACGAGGGACTTGCGTGTGGCCTCCTACTGGATTGATACCTTGGTTCTCAAAAACTGAGGGAAATACTTACGCTACTTTGCTGCATCACCCTTTCCTCTTCAAGGGAAAACCAACGCAGTGCTCAACAGGTAGCAAGAATGACTTCTGGCGCCGTTGCCGGGGAGGCTTACGCAAGGTCAAGTCAAGATTTGATCTCCCGTCAACGAGCCATTTCTAAGCGCCCGTTCTTGGGAGTCTCTGCCTAAGTCAAGACATACCAAGTACCCATCACAAACTTTTATCCCTCGCATTACATTATTTGCCATTTGCCTCTCGTTTTCCTCTCTTCCACTTCACCCTTGCCATTTTATTCGCCCTCTCTTTCCGTTTGCCTCTTTTTCGCTTGCTTCTTGTTTGCTTGTGTGTTGGATTGCTTGCTTGTCACGATGGCTCAAGATAATACTAAATTGTGTGACTTTGGCAATACCAACAACAATGATTTTCTTAGCACTCCGATTGCTCCTCTTATCGATGCTGAATCTTGTGAAATTAATGTTGCTTTGCTGAATCTTGTCATGAAAGATCAATTCACCGGCCTTCCTAGTGAAGATGCCGCTACCTATCTAAATAGCTTTGTTGATTTGTGTGATATGCAAAATAAGAAAGATGTGGACAATGATATCGTTAAGTTGAAGCTATTTCCTTTTTCGCTTAGAGATCGTGCTAAAACTTGGTTTTCGTCTTTGCCTAAAAATAGTATTGATTCTTGGAATAAGTGCAAAGATGCTTTTATCTATAAGTATTTTCCTCCCGCTAAGATCATATCTCTTAGAAACGATATTATGAACTTTAAGAAACTTGATCATGAGCATGTTGCACAAGCTTGGGAGAGAAATGAAATTAATGATACGTAATTGCCCTACACATGGTTTGAATTTATGGATGTATATACAGAAATTTTATGCCGGATTGAATTTTGCTTCTAGAAATCTTTTAGATTCGGCCGCGGGAGGCACTTTTATGAAAATCACTTGAGGAGAAGCTACTAAACTCCTAGATAATATTATGGTGAATTATTCTCAATGGCACACTGAAAGATCTACTAGTAAAAAGGTGCGTGCAATTGAAGAAATTAATGTTTTGAGTGGAAAGATGGATGAACTTATGAAATTGTTTACTAATAAGAGTGTTTCTTATGATCCCAATGATTTGCCTTTGTCTACTTTGATTGAGAATAATAATGAATCTATGGATGTAAAATTTGTTGGTAGGAACAATTTTGGCAACAACGCTTATAGAGGAAACTTTAATCCTAGGCCGTATCCTAGTACTCCCTCTAATAATTATGGTAATTCCTACAACAACTCTTATGGAAATTTTAATAAGATGCCCTCTGATTTTGAGACAAGTGTTAAAGAATTTATGATTTCTCAAAAGAATTTCAATGCTTTGCTTGAAGAAAAATTGCCTAAGATTGATGAATTGGCTAGGAACGTGGATAGAATTTCTCTTGATGTTGATTCTTTGAAACTTAGATCTATTCCACCTAAGCATGATATCAATGAGTCTCTCAAAGCCATGAGAATTTCCATTGATGAGTGCAAAGAAAGAACCGCTAGGATGCGTGCTATGAAAGATTGCTTTATAAAAGCGTGTTCTTCTAGTTTTCATGATAATAAGGATGAAGATCTAAAAGTAATTGATGTGTCCCCTATTAAAACTCTGTTTTGCAATATGAATCTTGATAATGATGGGACTGGAGATGAGTCAACTTTAATTAAAAGGCGTCCCAATGATTCAGAGTTTTTAGAACTTGATGCAAAATTTGGTAAAAGTGGGATGGAAGAGGTAAAAACTTTAGATAGCAATGAACCCACTATCTTGGATTTCAAGGAATTTAATTATGATAATTCTTCTTTAATAGGTCGTATTTCCTTGTTGCAATCCGTGCTAAATTCTCCGCATGCTTGTAGTCAAAATAAGGCTTTTACTGAACATATGTTGATGCTTTAATGCAATCTTATGAAGAAAAGCTTGAATTGGAAGTTTCTATCCCTAGAAAACTTTATGATGAGTGGGAACCTACTATTAAAATTAAAATTAAGGATCATGCATGCTATGCTTTGTGTGATTTGGGTGCTAGTGTTTCCACAATTCCAAAAACTTTGTGTGATTTGCTAGGTTTCCGTGAATTCGATGATTGTTCTTTAAACTTGCACCTTGCGGATTCCACCATTAAGAAACCTATGGGAAGAATTAATGATGTTCTTATTGTTGCAAATATGAATTATGTGCCCGTAGATTTCATTGTTCTTGATATAGATTGCAATCCTTCATGTCCTATTATTCTTGGTAGACTTTCCTTACAATGATTGGTGCAATTATTGATACGAAGGAAGGAAATATTAGATTACAATTTCCGTTAAGGAAAGGCATGGAACACTTTCCTAGAAAGAAAATAAAATTACCTTATGAATCTATCATGAGAGCCACTTATGGATTGCATCCCAAAGATGGCAATACCTAGATCTATCATTGCCTTTATGCCTAGCTAGGGGCGTTAAACGATAGCGCTTGTTGGGAGGCAACCCAATTTTATTTTAGTTTTTTGCTTTTTGGTTCTGTTTAGAATAAATAATCCATATATCTTATGTTTAGATGTGGTTTTGTGTTTTAATTAGTGTTTGTGCCAAGTAGAACCTTTGGGAAGACTTGGGGAAAGTCTTTGCGACCTTGCTGTAAAAAACAGAAACTTTAGCGCTCACGAGATTAGCTAGAACCTTTTACTGGAGAGTGCTATTTAGTTGATTCTTTTTGCAGATGATTAATAGATAAATTCCTCACATCCAGAAATTTATTTTAGAATTTTGGAGTTCCAGAAGTTTGCGTTAGTTACAGATTACTACAGACTGATCTGTTTTTGACAGATTCTGTTTTTCGCGTGTTGTTTGCTTATTTTGATGAACCTATGGCGAGTAATGGAGTTTATGAACCATAGAAAAGTTGGAATACAGTAGGTTTAACACCAATATAAAAAGTTGGAATACAGTAGGTTTAACACCATAGAAGTTTCCTTCGAGTAATGGTATTTTGTTTTCTTTCGCTAATGGAGCTCACGAGATTTTCTGTTAAGTTTTGTGTTGTGAAGTTTTCAAGTTTTGGGTAAAGATTTGATGGATTATGGAACAAGGAGTGGCAAGAGCCTAAGATTGGGGATGCCCAAGGCACCCCAAGGTAAAATCTAAGGACAACCCAAAAGCCTAAGCTTGGGGATGCCCCGGAAGGCATCCCCTCTTTTGTCTTCGTCCATCGGTAACTTTACTTGGAGCTATATTTTTATTCACCACATGATATGTGTTTTCCTTCGAGCGTCTTGTATGATTTGAGTCTTTTCTTTTTAGTTCACCACAATCATCCTTTCTGTACACACCTTTTGAGAGAGAGAGACATTAATCGGAGTTTATTAGGATACTCTATGTGCTTCACTTATATCTTTTGAGCTAAACAATTTTGCTCTAGTGCTTCACTTATATCTTTTAGAGCACGGTGGTGGTTATATTTTATAGAAATTATTGATCTCTCATGCTTAACTTATATCATTTTGAGAGTCCTTTAGAACAGCATGTTAGTTTGCTTTGGTTATAAAATTACTCCTAATATGATAGGCATCCAAGATAAAAACTTCTAAGTGCATTGAATATTAAGAGAAGTTTGATACTTGATAGTTGTTTTGAGACATAAAGGTGGTAATATTAGAGTTGTGCTAGTTGAGTAGTTGTGAAATTGAGAAATACTTGTGTTGAAGTTTGCAAGTCCCGTAGCATGCACGTATGGTAAACGTTGTGTAACAAATTTGAAACATCAGGTGTTCTTTGATTGTCATCCTTATGAGTGGCGGTCGGGGACGATCGATGGTCTTTTCCTACCAATCTATCCCCCTAGGAGCATGCGCGTAGTGCTTGGTTTTTGATGGCTTGTAGATTTTTGCAATAAGTATGTGAGTTCTTTATGACTAATGTTGAGTCCATGGATTATACGCACTCTCAACCTTCCATCATTGCTAGCCTCTTGATGCATGCATTGCCCTTCCTCACCTTGAGAGTTTGTGCAAACTTCACGGTGCATCCAAACCCCGTGATACGATACGCTCTATCACACATAAACCTCCTTATATCTTCCTCAAAACAGCCACCATACCTACCTATTATGGCATTTCCATAGCCATTCCGAGATATATTGCCATGCAACTTTCCACCGTTCCGTTTATTATGACACGCTTCATCATTGTCATATTGCCTTGCATGATCATGTAGTTGTCATCGTATTTGTGGCAAAGCCACCATGCATATTATTTCATACATGTCACTCTTGATTCATTGCCCTTCCCGGTACACCGCCGGAAGCATTCATATAGAGTTATACTTTGTTCTAGTATCGAGTTGTAATCATTGAGTTGTAAATAAATAGAAGTGTGATGATCATCAGTAATAGAGCATTGTCCCAAATAAAAAAAAGAGAAAGGCCAAATAAAAAAAGGAAGGCCCCCCAAAAAAGAGAAAATAAAAAGGGACAATGGTACTATCCTTTTTCCACACTCGTGCTTCAAAGTAGCACCATGATCTTTATGATAGAGAGTCTCTTGTTTTGTCTCTTTCATATACTAGTGGGAATTTTTCATTATAAAACTTGGCTTGTATATTCCAACGATGGGATTCCTCAAACGCCCTAGGTCTTCATGAGCAAGCAAGTTGGATGCACACCCACTTAGTTTATTTTGTTGATCTTTCATACATTTATAGCTCTAGTGCATCCATTGCATGGCAATCCCTACTCCTTGCATTGACATCAATTTATGGGCATCTTCCTAGCCCGTTGATTAGCCGCGTCAATGTGAGACTTTCTCCTTTTTTGTCTTCTCCACACAACCCCCATCATCATCTTCTATTCCTCCCATAGTGCTATATCCATGGCTCACGCTCATGTATTGCGTGAAAGTTGAAAAAAGTTTGTGATTAGTAAATTATGAAAAAATTGCTTGGCTTGTCATCGGGGTTGTGCAAGATGAGAGCATCTTGTGTGACAAAAATGAAGCATGACCAAACTATATGATTTTGTAGGGATGAACTTTCTTTGGCCATGTTATTTTGAGAAGACATAATTTGTTTGTTAGTATGCTTGAAGTATTATTATTTTTATGTCAATATTAAACTTTTATCTTGAATCTTTCGGATCTGAACATTCATGCCACAATATAGAAAATTACATTGAAGAATATGCTAAGTAGCATTCCACATCAAAAATTCTGTTTTTATCATTTACCTACTCGAGGACGAGCAGGAATTAAGCTTGGGGATGCTTGATACGTCTCCAACGTATCTATAATTTTTGATTGCTCCATGCTATTATATTTTTTTGGATGTTTAATGGGATTATTTATACACTTATATATTATAATTTTAGATAATTGAAGAATGTGCAAATTGTTGTTTTTTTGCCTATTTCAGTGTTTCGTAGAAAAGGAATATCAAACGGAGTCCAAACGGAATGAAACCTTCGGGAGCGTGATTTCTGGAACAAACATGATCCAGGGGACTTAGAGTGGACGTCAAGAAATCAACAATGAGGCCACGAGGCAGGGGGTGCGCCTACCCCCTGGGCGCGCTCTCCACCCTCCTGGGCCCCTCGTGGCTCCACCGACCTACTTCTTCCTCCTATATATACCTACGTACCCCGAAACCATCGAGGAGCACCACGAAAATCTAATTCCACCGCCGCAACCTTCTGTACCCGTGAGATCCCATCTTGGGGCCTTTTCCGGCGCTCTGCCGGAGGGGGCATCGATCACGGAGGGCTTCTACATCAACACCATAGCCTCTCCGATGATGTGTGAGTAGTTTACCACAGACCTTCGTGAAAGGATCGAGAAGAGGTGTCTAGAGGGGGGGTGAATAGACTCTAATCAAGTAAAGTTGCAGTTTTTAATTTCACTTAAGTTGATGTGGAGTTTTAGCACAAGTTTAAGCATTCACAATACATATCAAGCAAGCATGCAAGCATACAAGAGCATATGAGCAGCGGAAAGTAAGGCATGCAAGTTGCAAGAATGTAAAGAGAAGGGATTGGAGAGTGCAAACGCAATTTGGAGACATGGAGATTTTTTATCCGTGGTTCCAATAGGTGGTGCTATCATACATCCACGTTGATGGAGACTTCAACCCACAAAGGGGAACGGTTGCGCGAGTCAACGGAGGTCTCCACCCACGAAGGGTCCACGAAGAAGCAACCTTGTCTATCCTACCATGGCCGTCGCCCACTGTCGGTGTGGAGGGACACCTATGGGATCACAAGAATCCCTACTACGGTTGCCGGGGCGCGGGGTTGCGAGAAGAGCAGGGCTAGTAGACAGCACAAGGATCGTTTACCTAGGTTCGGGCCGTGAGGATGCGTAAAACCCTAGTCCTGCTTTGGTGGGTATATTTCAGAGAGTTCTTGAGCTCTCGAACTAGCTGTGGTCAGTGTGTGGTTTGAAAGAGCCGAATCCCTCTCCAGTATGCCATGGTCCTCCTTTTATAGTCGAAAGGGGCTGCCACAGTGGCACACAGGAGGTGGAAAGGCATACAGTGCTCTGAGCTTATCGCTCAGACATGTGACAAGACGCATTAAATGTGTAGCTTAGGTGTCCCCTTGCTTTATTGGGGACGGGGGCGAGGCCCGTCCCGTCCGTCACCGCTCCTCCTCGCCTTGACACGCGCCCTAGCCAGTGAGGCGTGTGGTGACATGTAGGCAGGCAGGCAGCTGAGGTGGCGCAGTGGCGGAGCCTTCACGAAGATCTGCATGCCACCACGCAGGTGCCCGCCCAGCTGGTTGGGTCTGGCAGCTGCATGTGAGTGGTGGTGGAAAACTTGGTTGGCGCGGGCCTGGCGGTGGCCCCGCTGGCATCCTTGGAGGGGGCCTTGCCGGGTGGCCCAGCAAGGGTCTTGCCGGGTGGCCTGGCAAGGGTCTTGCCATGGCGCGCTGTCGTCCCCGGCAAGGACCTTGCCGAGGGTCTGGTGGCCTTCCTCGGCAAGGATCTTGCCGAGGGTCGTCGTCTTCTAATTCTCATCTGACCTTGAGTGTTCCTTGTCTTCACAAAGATCTGCATGCCACCATGGAGGTGCCTCCCGAGCCCTGGCCCAACGAGATGCTGGAGTCCATTGGCTCAAGGGTGGCTCCCTCTATTGGTGTGGGGCGAGCTGCCCCGGCAAGGATCTTCCGGGGCTGCTGAGGCTGCCCCGGCAAGGGTCTTGCCGGGGGAACTTGCTTCGTCCCTCTGCTCTTTGTGGTCTTGGCCTTGGCGTTGCTCTTATTATCTTGGGCTTCGGTCTTACCTTGGCTCACCTCCCCTGGTCTGCTTGGTGTGACAAAGCAGCGTCACCGCCCATGCACAGTATAGGGGTACAAAAACGCACCCCTCTTTTTGTACACCGACAGGAGCCCCCGGGCCTGGGCCACACATAAGCGCGACACGTTGTTGGGCCAGGCCCAAATCGGTGCGCGGGCAGGCGGTACGGTTTTTACCGTGGTAAGACTTTTCGCGCGTTGCGCTTACCACGACCTGCGCGCGTGGCGCGGCGTGGAGGGGTGTGCGTGACGTTGGCGGCATGCGTGGGGCGGTTTCCACATGCATGCGTCACATCGCAGTAAAGAGTCGGCTCGCGCCTTCCCCTTAAAAAGAGGGAGACGTGGAGGCACGGCTCATTTACTGAACGAGGCCGGGGCGCGGTCTTCAAGGCGTCCACTCCCCATGATCACGGGGTGGGGAGAGGTTGCTTTGCCCATCCCCTCGATTATGCAAGTCCGCCACGCATCCTCCATGCACCTGGGGTGGCAAGCGGTGGAGGCGGGAAACCGGGCCGTCGCTGGTTGGGGCAGCGGGTCGGTCCTGATTCCCCGTGCCTTTGGTGGCTGGATTGGCCGAGCGAGGCGGCCGAACCCCATCCCCGCCTCTTTATAAAGAGGGGAAAGGGGGGATGGCGTCCCGCACTCTTCCGTCATCTATCTCCTCTCGCTTCTGCTTCTTCCTTTCACTCGCCATGGAGAAGGGGAATCCTGGTCCCTCGACGGTGGCGGCGAGGGTCGCCGCCCGACAGCGCGTCCCTCCTCCTCCTGAGCCCGCGGTGGTGGAACCGTCCGCGAGGGGAAGGGGGAGGGGGCGAGGTCGTGGGCGAGGCCGGGGCAGAGGTCGTAGTGCTCGGGGAAGAGGAGGACGGGGCGGCGCGCTGGCTTCGCCCCCGCCAATGATGCCTTTTCCAATGGAAGGCCATGTTGGAGACCAGCCCCGTGAGTTTTCATCAGGTTGCGCTGGCCTCCGCGTCGCCGTCTTCGTCTTCCCGCCCCGTTTGCTCGGGATATGGAGCTTGACCCGCCCCAGTCCCTCAGATTGCACATGAGGGGTTGTGGGAATGGGGGCACGCGGGTCAACATTGACTTCCCGGCTCCTCGGGTCATGTACCTCCGTCGTGGGTGGAAGACGTTCGCTCGTATCCACAGCCTGACGGCGGGGCTCGTCCTCTACTTCAAATTAATGGAGGACGGCCTGCTCTCCGTCAAGGTCTTCGGCGACTTCGGGACTCGCCTGAAGTGCTGCATGGAGAGCTCCTCCGATGGAGATTCCGACGATGGAAGCTCTTCCTCGAGTGAAAGTGATGAGGAGGACAGCGGGGCAGACGGCGGGGACGAGTCCGACTAGGCGTCGGACGCCCAGCTGGCGGGTGCGGTAGCAAGAACATCTGCACACTGGCCGCTCCTCCGGCAGTTTTCTTTGGGGTGGGGCCAGCTCCTTGAACTTCGGGCCGTCTCCTTGGGCGGCCGGGCGGCGGAGGCTGCGGAAGAGGAAGAGGGCGGCGGCAAGGCCGTCAACTCAGAGTACGCTGCACCGACGCCTTCATCGTCTTCTTTGGTCCTGCCGCCTCGTCTTCCGGCTCATTTCCCAAGACCGTCATCACTGCCCGCCTCGGGCGGTCACCGAGGTGTTCTCTTGGTGCTTTCTGCTGCTCGTAGCTGGCCTAGGCGCCCCTTTTGCACTCTCGCCTCCCTGACCTGCCTCCTGAGGAGAGGGACAAGAAAGGGATTACGGGCATCTTATCCTTCTTCTTTAGTTTGTAAGCCCGCAGGCCTTTGTTAAATTCAGAACTTGTAATCTCCTTCTCATGTTTTTCATTCCGTATGAACTGTACCTGTATGGGATGTTTTTAATGAAAAAGGGATGCTTGCCGGGTTTTTTGTTCGTGGGTAGATCCCGCGACAAGGAGTGAATCCTTGTTATTGTTTAAGATAAACGTTTTTCACCCGGCAATAGGCCTTGTCGTCCCCCCACTCCACTCGACCGTTCTAGCACTCTTGGCGGAGGCAGGGATGAAGTGGGCTTTAGGCTCCTTGTTCTACCTCCTTGCCGCCGCGGCTACAACCAAATCCGGACCCAGGAAATAATCCTTAGGTATACGAAAAAGGGGAGCACGGCAGCCTAGAGATAAAAACAAGGTTTCACATGCCCCAGTTCTGTTCCGAAATGCATGACAGAGGATAAAAGACTTATCTGGATCTGCAGCCCCCGACAATCTCATCTTGCCGCGGTTGGATCCTTGTGCTTGCAGCCCCCGGCAACTCTGGTTTGCCCGGGTCGGGACGCCGGTCCGTTTTCTTTCTTCCAAGTAGCTCGGCAGAAGTGCTCATGTGCCCTGCGAACCAAAGGAGGACAGAAGAGAAACAGATAGACGCGCACTCGGCCTCTAAGCTAAGGGTTAGTTGCTACTGAGCACTATCAACCCTAACCAAGGAAGAGACTTGATCTAGCATGCATGCTATGACTTAGGGCGCCAGCGCTTCATTTATTTATGCTCAGGGTCTGCGCCTGGCTTTGTACGAAGGGTTACATGCCTCGCCGGCAAAGCTTGTACAAAAGGTGGCTTGCCGGGAGGCCCGGCAAGCCGCGCCTTATGGGTAAAACTTGCGAAGATGCTTGATTTTCCAGGAGTTGCTCATCGACGGCATCTTCGGTCTCCAGCGGACTGCGGCCGGGCCTGGTGACTCAGACACCCGATAAGGGCCTTCCCACTTCGGCGTCAACTTGTTGGCATTCTTGGCTGACTGAACGTGCCAAAGAACAAGATCGCCTTCCTCAAAGCTTTGGGCATGAACCTTCCGGCTATGGTAGCGGCGCAAGGCTTGCTGGTAGCACGCTGCTCTCACAGCCGCCCGAAGACAATCTTCCTCAAGGAGCGTCTCGTCATCTTGGCGCAACTGCTCTTGCTCAAGCTCATCATAAGCGAGCACTCGAGCTGACCCGTATATGAGTTCCGTGGAGAGAACTGCTTCTGCCCCGTAGACCAGGGCAAAAGGTGTCTGGCTGGTGGCTCGATTTGGCCTCGTCCTGATCGACCAAAGAACCGCCAACAATTCATCAATCCAGCGCCTTCCGCTCTTGCGCAGCTTGTCAAAAGTCTTTGTCCTTAGGCCTCGCAACACTTCAGCATTCGCTCTCTCCGCTTGGTTGTTGCTCTGTGGGTGTGCCACGAAAGCAAAACAGACCTTGCTGCCGAGGTCTTGAATGTATTGCATGAAGGTGTGGCTCGTGAACTGTGTGCCGTTGTCGGTGATGACTCTATTTGGCACACCAAAACGGCAGACCAGTCCTTTGAAAAACTT
Organism: Aegilops bicornis; assembly: GCA_021605145.1. Taxonomy (NCBI): domain Eukaryota; kingdom Viridiplantae; phylum Streptophyta; class Magnoliopsida; order Poales; family Poaceae; genus Aegilops; species Aegilops bicornis. The sequence goes on along the minus strand of CM038671.1, from coordinate 263,735,319 downwards.
GACAGCTGACTGAGCAGTCACCTTTCTCACTGTTTCCACCTCTGGCCACTTATGAACTTGTCGATTGCAACGTACAAGTATCAAAGCCCCGACAGCGGGGAAAGGGCCCAAGATGTCGAGCCCCTGCATCGAAAATGGCCAGGAGAGAGGGATTGTTTGAAGGGCTTGGGCTGGTTGATGAAGCTTCTTTGAATGGAACTGGCACGCTTCACACTTGGTTACTAGTGTCATTGCATCCTGGAGGGCGGTGGGCCAGAAGAATCCTTGCTGGAATGCCTTTCTGGCAAGGGCCCTCGACCCTATGTGGGAGCCACATATGCCTCCATGTATCTCCGCCAACAGCTCCAGTCCTTCCTCCCGGGGATGCACTTCAATTTCACGCCGTTCGGCCTTCTTCTGTACAGGACGTCGTCGACGAACTGGTATAGGGCGGACCGACGGGCTACTTTCTCCGCTTCTTCCTGCTCCTCAGGAAGCTCCCCTGTTTGGAGGAATCGGACGGTATGCTGCACCCACGCCGGAGCCTGGAGCTCGACGGCAAGGACCAAAGGCATTTCTTCCGCCATGGGAGTGGTTGTCTCCACGGCTAGGGCTTGACGCCCTGCCGGAGGCCGCTGCTCTTGGGCAGGCTCAGAATTCACGGCAGCACCCTTGCCGGCAGCCCCAGAGGGCTCGGTAGGAAAGTACTTGCCGGGACCCGACTTCTTTCACTTGTTCTGCTCCGTTGATGGTTTGACGGATGGTTGAGTTAGCCGGAGCAAAAAGGTACCCGGTTCCACAGGTAGCTTGAATGCGGCACACTTTGACAGGTAATCGGCAGTGTCGTTATCAATTCAGGGGACGTGCTTCACTTGGATACTGTCAAAGCGCTCCTCCAGCTTCCTCACTTCATCTACGTAAGCTTCCATCAATGGGCTCTGGTAATTCTTGTTGACCTGCCTGACAACAAGCTGCGAGTCACCCCTGACGATGAGCTTCTTAACCCCGAGGTCTGTCGCGATCCTGAGACCGACAAGCAATCCCTCGTACTCAGTAGTGTTGTTGGTGGACATCTCTTGGGGAAAGTGCATCTAGACCACGTACTTGAGGTGTTCCCCGGTAGGTGCGACGATCAGCACACCGGCACCGGTGCCTTGCAGCGAGAAAGCCCCATCAAAGTACATGATCTAGTCGCGATCTTCCTCCTTGCCGGGGAGAGTGGTCTCCTGGATTTCTTCGTCAGGCGTTGAGGTCCATTCTGCAATGAACTCCTCCAAGACTCTGCTCTGAATTGTCGAGGTACTTTCGAACTTCAAAGCGAAACTTGATAACTCCAAGGCCCACTCCACAATCCTGTCGGTTGCATCTGGGTTATGCAGTATCCATTGCAACGAGAGGCGGGTGACGACAGTGATCTCGTGGGCTTGGAAGTAATGACGCAACTTCCTTGAGGCCATAAGGAGACCGAAGAGCAATTTCTGCACACCGGAGTACCTCGATCTAGCTCCCTGCAAGAGGGAGCTGACAAAGTAGACCGGGTGCTCCATCATCTTCTTCTTCTGCACCACCTCTCTTGACTGCGCGGGTACTGCCTCGGTGGCATCAGACTCTGCCGGGGGCCTCGCCTTGCCGGCACCAGGCCCAGCCGGGGGAATCTTGGGCTCGCCATCCGTTGGTTCTGTCGCCATCACTGCCTCCTCGTTAACCTCCCTCTGCGCCACTAGCGCCGCGCTGACCACTTGATTCGTCGCCGTTAGATACAGCAGCAACGGCTCTTGTGGTTTAGGCGCAACCAGTATTGGCGTGGAGGAAAGGTATCTCTTCAAATCCTGCAAGGCTGCCTCGGCTTCTGGGGTCCATTCCATTGGGCCTGCCTTCTTCAAGATTTTGAAGAAAGGGAGGGCGCACTCGGCGGATTTGGAGATGAATCGTCTCATGGCGGCAACACAGCCGGTGAGCCGACGCACATCTTTGATCCGCTTGGGTGCCTCAATCTGCTCAATAGCCTTGATTTTGTCTGGGTTTGCCTCGATCCCGCGTTGCGACACAAAGAATCCGAGAAGCTTACCGGATGGAACACCGAAGACACACTTCTCAGGGTTCAGCTTGAGGTTGATCTTGCATAGGTTGGCAAATGTCTCTTCCGGATCTTGCACAAGGGTTGGCCGTCCTTCGTTTTGACCACTATGTCATCCATGTAGGCCTCCATATTTCTATGGAGCTGAGGTTCAAAACCAATTTGGACTGCTCTTGCAAATGTTGAGCCAGCGCTCTTCAACCCGAAAGGCATCCGTAAAAAGCAATACGTACCACATGGGGTGATGAACGTTGTCTTTTCTACGACTGAGGCATAGGGAATGACTTTTCATTCTCTTTCTATTTTCCACCGTGGTCGGGTTTTGAGTCTTTACTCAACTTCACACCTTGCAACACAGGCAAGAACTCCTTCTTTGACTGTTCCATTTTGAACTACTTAACTTGTCAAGGTATGTACTACCTCTTGAGCATGTGCTGGTTTTTCCTTCAAGAGGAAAGGGTGATGCAGCAAAGTAGCGTAAGTATTTCCCTCAGTTTTTGAGAACCAAGGTATAAATCCAGTTGGAGTCCACACGCAAGTCCCTCGTACCTGCACAAACAAATAAGAACCTTGCAACCAACGCGATAAAGGGGTTTTCAATCCCTTCACGACCACTTGCATAAGTGAGATCTGATAGAGATGATAAGATAATATTTTTGGTGTTTTTATGATAAAGATTAAAAGTAAAGATTGCAAAATAAACGGCGACAGAAATAGCTAGTTGACCGGAGATTAATATGATGGAAAATAGACCCGGGGGCCATAGGTTTCACTAGTGGCCTCTCTCAAGATAGCATAAGTATTACGGTGGGTGAACAAATTACTGTCGAGCAATTGATAGAAAAGTGCATAGTTATGAGAATATCTAGGCATGATCATGTATATAGGCATCATGTCCGCGACAAGTAGACCGAAACAATTATGCATCTACTACTATTACTCCACACATCGACCGCTATCCAGCATGCATCTAGAGTATTAAGTTCATAAGAACAGAGTAACGCATTAGGCAAGATGACATGATGTAGAGGGATAAACTCAAGCAATATGATATAAACCCCATCTTTTTATCCTCGATGGCAACAATACAATACGTGATCGTTTCCCCCTCTAGCGGAGCGCCGGAAAAGGCCCCGAGATGGGATCTCATGGGTACAGAAGGTTGCGGCGGTGGAAATAGGGTTTTGTGGTGCTCCTGGATGTTTTCGGGGTATATGGGTATATATAGGAGGAAGAAGTAGGTCGGTGGAGCTGTGAGGGACCCATGAGGGTGGGGGGTGCGCCCAGGGGGCGGGCACGCCTCCCTGCCTCGTGGCCTCCTCGCTTCTTTCTTGACGTCCACTCCAAGTCCTCTGGATCACGTTTGTTCCAAAAATCACTCTCCCGAAGGTTTCATTCCGTTTGATATTCCTTTTTCTGAAACACTGAAATAGGCAAAAAAACAACAATTTGCACTGGGCCTTGGGTTAGTAGGTTAGTCCCAATAATAATAATAAAGTGTATAATAAAGCCCATTAAACATCCAAAACAGATAATAAAATAGCATGGAACAATCAAAAATTATAGATACGTTGGAAACGTATCAAGCATCCCCAAGCTTAATTCCTGCTCGTCCTCGAGTAGGTAAATGATAAAAACAGAATTTTTGATGTGGAATGTTGATATGTCTCCAACGTATCTATAATTTTTTATCGTTCCATGCTATATTATATTCTGTTTTGGACATTAATGGGCCTTATTATACACTTTTATATTATTTTTGGGACTAACCTATTAACCGGAGGCCCAACCAGGAATTGCTGTTTTTTGCCTATTTCAGAGTTTCGCAGAAAAAGAATATTAAACGGAGTCCAAACGGACTGAAACCTTCGGGAACGTGATTTTCTAACTAACGTGATCCGCAGGACTTGGACCTTACATCAAGAAAGCAACCAGAGGGCACGAGGTAGGGGCGCCGCCTACCCCCTCAGCGCCGCCTCCACCCTCATGGGCCCCACGTTGCTCCACCGACGCATTTCTTCCTCCTATATATACCCACGCACTTCCCAAACTACCGTGACACGGAGCCAAAACCTAATTCCACCGCCGCAACCTTCCGTCTCCCGTGAGATCCCATCTTGGGGCCTTTTCCTAGTTCACGAGGGGGCATCGATCACGGAGGGCTTCTACATCAACACCATAGCCTCTCCGATAATGTGTGAGTAGTTTATCTCAGACCTTCGGGTCCATAGTTATCAGCTAGATGGCTTCTTCTCTCTTTTTGGATCTCAATACAATGTTCTCCCCCTCTCTTGTGGAGATCTATTCGATGTAATCTTCTTTTGCGGTGTGTTTGTTGAGATCGATGAATTGTGGGTTTATGATCAAGTTTATCTATGAACAATATTTGAATCTCCTTTTAATTCTTTTATGTATGATTGGTTATCTTTGCAAGTCTCTTTGAATTATCAGTTTGGTTTGGCCTACTAGATTGATCTTTCTTGCAATGGGAGAAGTGCTTAGCTTTGGGTTCAATCTTGCGGTGTCCTTTCCCAGTGATAGTAGGGGCAGCAAGGCACGTATTGTATTGTTGCCATCGAGGATAACAAGATGGGGTTTATATCATATTGCATGAGTTTATCCCTCTACATCATGTCATCTTACTTAAAGCGTTATTTGATCTTGCTGAAAATTCCAGAAACTTTCTGTTCATGAAAATAATTGTTAAAAATCACCAAAACGTGATAAAATATAGATTCCAATTGCTTCTGATCAATAAACAAATTTTCTAGGTCGTCCTATTTTGGTAGATGTTTTGGAGTTCCATAAGTTTGCGTTAGTTACAGATTACTACAGACTGTTCTGTTTTTGACAGATTCTGTTTTTCGTGTGTTGTTTGCTTATTTTGATGAATCTATGGCTAGTAAAATAGTTTATAAACCATAGAGAAGTTGGAATACAGTAGGTTTAACACCAATATAAATAAAGAATGAGTTCATTACAGTACCTTGAAGTGGTCTTTTGTTTTCTTTCGCTAACGGAGCTCACGAGATTTTCTGCTGAGTTTTGTGTTGTGAAGTTTTCAAGTTTTGGGTGAAAGATTTGATGGATTATGGAACAAGGAGTGCCAAGAGCGTAAGCTTGGGTATGCCCATGGCAACCCAAGATAATCTAAGGACACCTAAAAGCCAAAGCTTGGGGATGCCCCGGAAGGCATCCCCTCTTTCGTCTACTTCCATCGGTAACTTTACTTGGAGCTATATTTTTATTCGCCGCATGATATGTGTTTTGCTTGGAGCGTCTTGTATTATTTGAGTCTTTGTTTGTTAGTTTACCACAATCATCCTTGTTGTACACACCTTTTGAGAGAGTCACACTTGATTTGGAATTTATTAGAATACTCTATGTGCTTCACTTATATCTCTTGAGTTATATAGTTTTTGCTCTAGTGCTTCACTTATATCTTTTGGAGCACGGTGGTGGATTTGTTTTATAGAAACTATTGATCTCTCATGCTTCACTTAGATTATATTGAGAGTCCTACAAAACAGCATGGTAATTTGCTTAAATTGAGAAATTTGTCCTAAGGTAATAGGCATCTAAGATTAGTAAAAATTTTCTTATGAGTGTTTTGAATACTATAAGAAGTTTGATGCTTGGTAATTGTTTTGAGATATAAAGATGGTGATATTAGAGTCATGCTAGTTGAGTAGTTGTGAATTTGAGAGATACTTGTGTTAAAGTTTGTGATTCCCGTAGCATGCACGTATGGTGAAGCGTTATGTGATGAAGTCGGAGCATGATTTATTTATTGATTGTCTTCCTTATGAGTGGCGGTCGGGGACGAGCGATGGTCTTTTCCTACCAATCTATCCTCCTAGGAGCATGCGCTTAATACTTTGCTTTGATAACTTGTAGATTTTTGCAATAAGTATATGAGTTCTTTATGACTAATATTGAGTCCATGGATTATACGCTCTTTCTTCCTTCCACCATTGCTAGCCTCTCTAATACTGCGCACTTTTCGCGGTATCATACACCCACCATAAACCTTCCTCAAAACAGCCTCCATACCTACCTATCATGGTATTTCCATAGCCATTCCGAGATACATTGCCATGCAACTTACCACCGTTCCGATTATTATGACACGCTCCATCATTGTCATATTGCTTCGCATGACCATGTAGTTGACATCGTATTTGTGGCAAAGCCACCGTTCATAATTCTTTCATACATGTCACTCTTGATTCATTGCATATCACGGTACACCGCTGGATTCACATAGAGTCATATTTTGTTCTAAGTATTGAGTTCTAATTTATGAGTTGTAAGTAAATAAAAGTGTGATGATCATCATTTTTTAGAGCATTGTCCCAAGTGAGGAAAGGATGATGGAGACTATGATTCTCCCACAAGTCGGGATGAGACTCCGGACTAAAAAAAAGGGGGGGCCAAAAAAAGAGAAAAGGCCCAAAGAAAAAAATGAGAGAAAAAAAGGGACAATGTTACTATCCTTTTACCACACTTGTGCTTCAAAGTAGCACCATGATCTCCATGATAGAGAGTCTCTTATGATATCACTTTCATATACTAGTGGGAATTTTTCGTTATAGAACTTGGCTTGTATATTCCAATGATGGGCTTCCTCGAAATGCCCTAGGTCTTCATGAGCAAGCGAGTTGGATGCACACCCACTTAGTTTCTTTTGTTGAGCTTTCATATACTTATAGCTCTAGTGCATCTGTTGCATGGCAATCCCTACTCACTCACATTGATATCTATTAATGGGCATCTCCATAGCCCGTTGATATGCCTAGTTGACGTGAGACTATCTTCTCCATTTTTTTCTTCTCCACAACCACCATTCTATTCCACATATAGTGTTATGTCCATGGCTCAGACTCATGTATTGCGTGAAGATTTAAAAAGTTTGCGTACATCAAAAGTATGAAACAATTGCTTGGCTTGTCATCGGGGTTGTGCATGATTTAAATACTTTGTGTGGTGAAGATAGAGCATAGCCAGACTATATGATTTTGTAGGGATAACTTTCTTTGGCCATGTTATTTTGAGAAGACATGATTGCATAGTTAGTATGCTAGAAGTATTATTATTTTTATGTCAATATTAAACTTTTGTCTTGAATCTTTCGGATCTAAATATTCATACCAAAATTAATAGAATTACATTGAAATTATGCTAAGTAGCATTCCACATCAAAAATTATGTTTTTATCATTTACCTACTCGAGGACGAGCAGGAATTAAGCTTGGGGGTGCTTGATACGTCTCCAACGTATCTATAATTTTTTATTGTTCCATGCTATACTATATTCTGTTTTGGACATTAATGGGCTTTATTATACACTTTTATATTATTTTTGGGACTAACCTATTAACCGGAGGCCCGACCCAGAATTGCTGTTTTTTGCCTATTTCAGAGTTTCGCAGAAAAAGAATATCAAACGGAGTCCAAACGGAATGAAACCTTCGGGAACGTGATTTTCGAAACGAACGTGATCCAGAGGACTTGGACCCTACGTCAAGAAAGCAACCAGGAGGGCACGAGGTAGGGGGCGCGCCTACCCCCCAGGCGCGCCCTCCACCCTCGTGGGCCCCACGTTTCTCCACCAACGTACTTCTTCCTCCTATATATACCTACGTACCCCCAAACTACCAGACACAGAGCCAAAAACCTAATTCCACCGCCGCAACCTTCTACACTCCATGAGATCCCATCTTGGGGCCTTTTCTCGAGCTCACGAGGGGGGCATCGATCACGGAGGGTTCTACATCAACACCATAGCCTCTCCGATGATGTGTGAGTAGTTTACCTCAGACCTTCGGGTCCATAGTTATTAGCTAGATGGCTTCTTCTCTCTTTTTGGATCTCAATACAATGTTCTCCCCCTCTCTTGTGGAGATCTATTCGACGTAATCTTCTTTTGCAATGTGCTTGTTGAGACCGATGAATTGTGGGTCAAGTTTATCTATGAACAATATTTGAATCTCCTCTGAATTCTTTTATGTATGATTGGTTATCTTTGCAAGTCTCTTCGAATTATCAGTTTCGTTTGGCCTACTGGATTGATCTTTCTTGCAATGGGAGAAGTGCTTAGCTTTGGGTTCAATCTTGCGGTGTCCTTTCCCAAAGTGATGAGGGGCAGCAAGGCACGTATTGTATTGTTGCCATCGAGGATAACAAGATGGGGTTTATATCATATTGCATGAGTTTATCCCTCTACATCATGTCATCTTACTTAAAGCGTTACTCTGTTCATATGAACTTAATACTCTAGATGCATGCTGGATAGCGGTCGATGTGTGGAGTAATAGTAGTAGATGCAGGTGAGTCGGTCTACTTGTCTCGGACGTGATGCCTATATACATGATCATACCTAGATATTCTCATAACTATGCTCAATTCATCAATTGCTCAAGAGTAATTTGTTTACCCACCGTAATACTTATGCTCTCGAGAGAAGCCACTAGTGAAACCTATGGCCCCCGGGTCTATTTTCCATCATATTAATCTTCCAACACTTAGCTATCTTTATTGCCTTTTATTTTACTTTGCATCTTATCATAAAAATACCAAAAATATTATCTTATCATATCTATCAGATCTCACTCTCGTAAGAGATCGTGTAGGGATTGACAATCCCTTATCGCGTTGGTTGCGAGGATTTATTTGTTTGTGTAGGTGCGAGGGACTCGTGCGTGGTCTCCTACTGGATTGATACCTTGGTTCTCAAAAACTGAGGGAAATACTTACACTGCTTTACTGCATCACCCTTCCCTCTTCAAGGGAAAACCAACGCAGTGCTCAAGAGGTAGCAAATGCTACCTAGCGTATTATTCAATGTAATTTTCTTTATTGTGGTATGAATGTTTGATCCAAAAGATTCAAGATAAAAGTTTAATATTGACATAAAAATAATAATACTTCAAGCATACTAACTAAGCAATCATGTCTTCTCAAAATAACATGGCCAAAGAAAGTTCATCCCTACAAAATCATATAGTTTGGTCATGCTCCATTTTTGTCACACAAGAATGCTCTCATCATGCAAAACCCCGATGACAAGCCAAGCAATTGTTTCATACTTTAGTAATCTCAAACTTTATAAACCTTCACGCAATACATGAGCGTGAGCCATGGATATAGCACTATGGGTGGAATAGAATATGATGATGGGGGTTATGTGGATAAGACAAAAAAGGAGAAGGTCTCACATCAACGAGGCTAATCAATGGGCCATGGAGATGCCCATCGATTGATGTTAATGCAAGGAGTAGGGATTGCCATGCAACGGATGCACTAGAGCTATAAATGTATGAAAGCTCAACAAAAGAAACTAAGTGGGTGTGCATCCAACTTGCTTGCTCATGAAGACCTAGGGCATTTGAGGAAGCCATTGTTGGAATATACAAGCCAGGTTCTATAATGAAAAATTCCCACTAGTATATGAAAGTGACAAAACAAGAGACTCTCTATCATAAAGATCATGGTGCTACTTTGAAGCACAAGTGTGGAAAAAGGATAGTAGCATTGTACCTTTTTATTTTCTTTTTATCCCTTTTTTTGGGTCTTTCCTTTTTTTATTTGGCCTTTCTTTTTTTTGGGACAATGCTCTATTAATGATGATCAACACACTTCTATTTATTTACAACTCAATGATTACAACTCGATACTAGAACAAAATATGACTCTATATGAATGCCTCCGGCGGTGTACTAGGATGGGCAATGGATCAAGAGTAACATGTATGAAATAATATGCATGGTGACTTTGCCACAAATACGATGTCAACTATATGATCATCCAAGGTAATATGACAATGATGAAGCGTGTCATAATAAACTGAACGGTGGAAAGTTGCATGGCAATATATCTCGGAATGGCTATGGAAATGTCATAATAGGTAGGTATGGTGGCTGTTTTGAGGAAGATATAAGGAGGATGTGTGATAGAGCGTATCGTATCACGGGGTTTGGATGCACCGGCGAAGTTTGCGCCAACTCTCAAGGTGACAAATAGCAATGCACGGTACCGAAGAGGTTAGAAATGATGGAAGGGTGAGAGTGCGTATAACCCATGGACTCAACATTAGTCATAAAGAACTCACATACTTATTGCAAAAATCTATAAGTCATAAAAAACCAAGCACTACGTGCATGCTCCTAGGAGGATAGATTGGTAGGAAAAGACCATCGCTCGTCCCCGACCGCCACTCATAAGGATGACAATCAAAGAACACCTCATGTTTCAAATTTGTTACACAACGTTTACCATACGTGCATGCTACGGGACTTGCAAACTTCAACACAAGTATTTATCAATTCACAACTACTCAACTAGCACAACTTTAATATCACTATCTCCATATCTCAAAAAAATCATCAAGTATCAAACTTCTCTTAGTATTCAATGCACTTATATGGAAGTTTTTATTATATCCATCTTGGATGCCTATCATCTTAGGAATAATTTTATAGCCAAAGAAAATTACCATGTTGTTCTAAAAGACTCTCAAAATAATATAAGTGAAGCATGAGAGATCAATAATTTCTATAAAATAAAACCACCACCGTGCTCTAAAATATATAAGTGACGCACTAGAGCAAAATTGTTTAGCTCAAAAGATATAAGTGAAGCACATAAAGTATTCTAATAAATTCCGATTCATGTGTGTCTCTCCCAAAAGGAGTTTGCAGAAAATATGATTGTGTTGAACTAAAAATCAAAGACTCAAATCATACAAGACGCTCCAAGCAAAACACATATCACGTGGTGAATAAAAATACAACATCAAGTAAAGTTACCGATGGACGAAGACAAAAGAGGGGATGCCTTCTGGGGCATCCCCAAGCTTAGGCTTTTGGCTGTCCTTGGATTTTACCTTGGGGTGCATTGGGCATCCCCAAGCTTAGGCTCTTGCCACTCCTTGTTCCATAATCCATCAAATCTTTACCCAAAACTTGAAAACGTCACAACACAAAACTTAATAGAAAATCTCATGAGCTCCGTTAGCGAAAGAAAACAAACCACCACCTTAAGGTACTGTAATGAACTCGTTCTTTATTTATATTGGTGTTAAACCTACTGTATTCCAACTTCTCTATGGTTCATAACCTCCGATACTAGCCATAGATTCATCAAAATAAGCAAACACCACACGAAAAACAGAATCTGTCAAAAACAGAACAATCTGTAGTAATCTGTAACAAACGTATACTTCTGGAACTCCAAAAATTCTAAAATAAATTTCTGGACGTGAGGAATTTTTCTATTAATCATCTGAAAAAAGAATCAACTAAATAGGACACTTCAGTAAAAAGTTGTAGCTAATCTCGTGAGCGCTAAAGTTTCTGTTTTTTACAGCAAGATCAAAAAGACTTCACCCAAGTCTTTCCAAAGGTTCTACTTGGCACAAACACTAATTAAAACATGAAAAACACATCTAACCAGAGGCTAGATCAAAGATTTATCACTAAACATTACCAAAAAGCAAGAAATAAAAATAAAATTGGGTTGCCTCCCAACAAGCGCTATCGTTTAATGCCCCTAGCTAGGCATAAAGGCAAGGATACACTACAAAAAAATACACTTCCGTGATGATACGTGTTTGTCAGAGTAGGTCGCGTTTTTTGTCATGCATGTACATCCATGACAAATTTATGACAGAATCAAGATAGTCATACATGTGCTGTCATAGAAGTGTTCCATGACATTACCAAAATTATCATCACGGAAGTGTCCACTTCCATGACGATAAATCGCGCGTCACAGAAGTGCTTTCGTCAAGGGTGACCGACACGTGGCATCCACCGTAACGGAATGCCGTTAAGCTATCGGGTCAGGTTTTGGATCCAATAACCCGTTAACAGCCCTGACCAATGGGAAATTTCCACGTGTAAAATTCTTATTGGTCGGACGAAACACGTGTCAACTCGTCAGTGGGTCAGATAGGCACCTATGATACATCGACACATGGCACGACCCAACAGAGGCCCATTCCTGTGAAAAGGCCGGCCCGTTTGACATGGTCAAAAGCTGGCGGGCCGGCCCATGGAAAGCCTGTTAACGGCCTGTTCGCATATAGCCCATTTACACCTCGCTAACCCAAGGCCCGTTACGCCCTACTCGAATTAGGCCCAGTAGCGTCATCTGGGCCATCCAATATGATTCCAGCCCGTTTTCACTTCTGGCCCGTGTATGGCCCATGACGTCTTTCGGCCCATATGAGGCCCTATGTAACTCTTGGCCTATTAACGGCCCGTGGTGAAATCGGCCCGTAATGAACAAAGGTATCACTTTACACCCATTAACGACCCATGGTGAAACCGGCTCAGAAGAATAGTGTATCACTTTATACCCATTAACGGCCCGTTATTCCGCTAATGCTTCCGCCCATGTTATCTTTCGGCCTTCTCGAGCCCATTTATTCTTGGGCTATATTCCGGATTCGTTTACTTACGGCCCGTTATTGTCATTTTACGCTTAGGCCAAATTCAGCCCGTGGTTACAGTCCGCCCGTTTGTGGTCCGTTAATACGTTGGGCCGTTTTCATAGCGTCATCAAATACGGCCTATTAACGATGGCCCGTTATGGTCGGCCCATGAACGGACGATTCCAACTCTAGCCCGTTTACGGCCAGAATGCGGTCTGTTTGGCCCATGTTTGGCCAATCGATCATACGGCCCGTATAAGGCCCATTGATGATACGGCCCGTAGAAGGCCCATTGATGATACGGCCCGTAGAAGGCCCATTGTTTCTATGGCCCGTAGAAGGCCCATTGTTTCTACGGCCAGTAGAAGGCCCACTGTTTCTACGGCCCGTAGAAGACCCACTATTTACACGGCCCGTAGAAGGCCCACTGTTTCTACGACCCGTAGGAGGCCCAGTGTCACTACAGTAAATATTAGCCCATGGTTATTGTGGCCTAGTTTTAAAAATAGGTTATTGCAGCCACTAGCAAACCGCAGAAAAAGAACTGCGCGACTACAAGCAAACAAATAAACAAGACAAAAGGAAATAAATAAGCAAGCAACTTACACTAGGCTATCATGGCTATTACACATATTACATCCACTGGGCATCAAAGTTCGCCACCGGTAAATATAGGGAACACAAGAAGATATGAACGCCGCAAAGAAAACAAGTCCGTAATCAAACCACTTCAAGAGCTCAAGAAACAATATCCAGGTACCCATAATGCTGGCAAGATGCTTAGCAAGCTTATTAACTTTCTCTTGTTTGGCGCTTAAGTCCTCCAGTATTGTCGTTGCACCGTAAAGTATGCATCTGAATTCTGCAGGACTTCCTCGCCCTTCGGTTTCTGTCGCATAACATCTCGATCGATGTCTTTCAACTTGAAGTTGAGACTCAAGAAGTCGAACTGATTCAGCAACGAGTTCAAGAGTCAGTGCCAAGAAGTGGTAGCCAAGAATCGAACACTACATCAAGACAGGACTTTGGGGTTGTCTCGATGTCTTAAATATAGTTTTTATCAGCTTTCTTGGAGACCAACAGGATGTCTCACTATCTTGAACCTTATCTGCATTACTTCCTTTACCATTTCATAACAGGTACTCTTCTCCAATATTTTATCCGTGTTCTAAAAGAGAAACAAACAAACACATCTCAAGGTTTACAATGTAGTATATGAAACTCATTTTGGTAAATCAATTAAGTAGTAAGCTGGATAGGATAACAGAATGAAACAAACATATATCTATGTAGTATGGTCACTGTATGGTCTATATCATTCTAGTTTATGTTGCCAAATCAAGATAGATACAGTTCGAATCATATCTATTTAAGACAAAGCAGCATAGATGGAATATAAGTGTGGGAAACTACACAAAGAATAACAACACTTGTAATGTGCATGGCATGAGAACATAATTGTTTATTCAATTGAAACTGAAATCAACATAGAGCAAGTTACAACAGCAAACAGCCAAACACGTTGAAGAAACAGGTTTAAAACATACCTGTTGTGCCATTGGAGTTTCAATTGCATCCTTCAAATTTGAAATTAGTTGGTATCAGTAAATACAGTGATGCAAGAGCAAAGTAGTATGAACCATAGCTACGGAACCTGACCCGAGAACAATTCTTCTTCCGCTTTAAGCATTGACTTCGTTGAGTGGTGGTCCTCGTGATTTGGGCAATCGCAGCTTGCCTTACTAATTGCTCGTGTTTGGGTGCTCTGTGGGGAGACGGTCTTTGTATCAACGGAACCAGGTGTCTATCTGCTGGGGTTGGGGTTAGAAGGGGTGTAGCTGGTTCTCCGTCCAACCGGGTAGGGGTACAATCTGCATGAGTGTGGGTTATGTGTGGTGGGGCTAGTTCTTGGGCAAGTACAACCGTGGTTCTATCTGCAAGACGATGTGTAGCACGATCTTTCCTCAAGACCGTGTTTTTACTCCCACAGACATCGCCATCACTCCCTCCAATTGAAATGGCTGATAAACAAGAAAAGTAATTGAATGTACAGACATTGTAAGATAGACATGTGCAATGGATAGTAGGGAAGAAAACAGGGCATGAAATAATTCACATTTATGTTGTCTAAGCAAACAGAATAACAGGACATAATTTCACATATATGGTGGCTAATTAAACAGGATAGCATGACACAATTTCACATGTATGATGGCTAACTAAACAGGATAAATGACATACTTCAAAATATGATGACTGTAAACAGGATGACATGATATAACTATATGATGTGTCTATTAAAGTGGTTGGCATGCCATAAATCACAAACATGCTGTCGATGGAAACATGATGGCATGATATAATTCATGAATAGAATGACATAATTTAAAATATGATGACTATGTAAACAGGATGAGATGATATAACTATATTATGTCTTTAGAAAATGGGTTGGCATGCCATAATTTAGATACATGTTGTCTATGTAAACATCATGGCATGACATAATTCAAATATATGATCTATATACTAAGGAAGTGAGCAGAGGGCAATCGCATATATGATGTGTCAACTAAGGAGATGGCATTCAATATTGTGTATATGATGTAAAAACTAAGCATTGCAATACAACATATGCATTATATGAGTAATATAACCCTGCCAAGTTTGAGCATACACCTCGGGGATAATAGGACTGGTCATCTGCCTCTGAATCCTCCTCTCAAGAGCTATCTCAGAATCAGCAAGATATCTGCTTCAGCAGGTAGCATTGTTCCGCTCTCAAGACCTTGTTTTCACTCCAAATTTCTCCATCACCAATCCAAATGGCTGATGCACAGGAAGAGCAGTTGAATATACAAACATTGTCGACAAAAGCAATGAGAAATACAAAAAAGGATGGCATGATATAATTCACATATATGACGCTTGCCTAAACAGCATGGCATTGCATAATTCACATACATAATGCCTTGCAACAAGATAACATTGCATAATTCACATATATAATGTCTTGCAACAAGATGTCATTGCATAATTCACATATATGGTAATTACACACAAAACAGTAGGCATTCACACAAAGCATGTCTAAACTAAGCAAATGACATGGCAATGCAAGATACCATACGCACGATATGAGCAACATAACCTCGCCAAGTTAGGGCATGCACCTCGGGGATATGACCGGTCATCTGTCTCTCAATCCTCATCTCGAGGAGCTATCGGTAACCAAAGAAGACATGCGCTTCGTCAGATAGCATTGTCTGCTCTGAAGACCTTGTTTCCACTCTAGATTTTTCCATGACCATGCCAAATGGCTGATGCACAGGAATAGTAATTGAATGTACTAAAATTGTTGACAAATTTAACACGTAATAAAAAAATGATGGCATGATATAATTCACATAGAAGATGATCACAACCAGGGTGGCATTGCAAAATTCACATATATGATGCCCGGCTAGACAAGATGGCATTGCATGATTCACATATACGATAAAGAAACTAAACATATGGCATTGACACAAAGCATGTCTAAACTAAGCAGATGACATCTTTAATGTATACAGTAAGCAATGCAAGGCACCATATGCATGATATTGCCAACATCAGCATGCCAAGTTAGAGTGAAGACCTCATGGGGTAAATAGGAGTGGTATTCTCCTTCTGAATCCCCCTCATAATAGTTATCTTCCTCTTGATTACGATCCGAAATGGGTGGAGGGGGGCTGTCTTTGCGCCCACCATGGAACGACGTCTGCATGAAATTTTATTGCCACGTAAGGCTCGTCTCGTTTGCTCTACATGATCAGTTCCATTGTGTACGATTACTAGCATGCATAGGAATAAAACATAGTGAGATTATGTAAGGAGCGCATGCACAAATCCAGAGTGATGGTAGCAAACTGTGGATAGACCCAAAACCAATGATAGCAGGCAGATAATAGCTTTAGTTAAAAAAATACAGATAATGGCTCCTTTAATGTTTGTTTGCACCCAACATGAAACTCATAGTAGACACCAGAGATTAACCAGATAGTAGACAGATAGTATTGATTGCTGCCCCAATATGTACCCCACAACCATTTAAAAACTCAAGTTTCGGCATTAGTTTGGACCTGACTGAGAGTCTAATAGGTGAACACGACGATAATGTAGCATGCCATCATATTAAGCAACGCATAACGTACGCAGACACGGAAGAGTGCGACCTCTCTTGCGGACCCGTGTAGTCCTCAAGGTCATCTCGCCGATTGATGATGGTAATGCGATTAGCGTGGCTGCCGGCGGCGGGGAAGAAGATCTGAGGCGGCGAAAGACAGTCTGGAGAGCGGGTCCCTGCTGTGGTGAACCCTTCCGTCGTTGGAGCAGCTGAGCTAGGGTGGAACACAGAGCCGCAGGAGCAGGACAAACCACACAAGGTTTTCTTTGACACATATCTGTAACAGAAGTAATTGTGTAAGGGCTTGTTTGAATTTGAGGATTCTAACAATGCAGGGATAGGAAATAGACATGAATAGGATAGGAATGCACGTGCAAAACAGAGATTTTAAAACACAGGATTTCTCGCTAACTGGGTGTTTGATTCACAACAATTGGAAGATCACAGGATGCAAAAAAGCATGGTGAGATTAAGTCAAACCACAAGAAAATGTACGGTTATAATGCTATTATGCTACTATCTCTTAGTCTTGTGCTTGATGAATAGGAATATGAAAAGGAGGAGAAGTGGAGATTAGAATTCCTACGGTTTTTCTTTCAAGGAGACACTAAAGGAACAAATCCTACAATTTTCCTTTTCTCCATTCCTTTGCACCAAATTCATGAAAAGTAGTACCATAGGAAACTTTCCAATTCCGATGTTTTTCATTCACTTTTCCTTTCAAGCACTGGCGATTTTAGTAGGCAGGCTTGAGCAAGGAAAATCCTACACTAAAAAAATGTTTTTGTGCTACTTCTATTACTTTGGACCCAGGCCACCGCCATACTAGCTCAACTCCTGTGCCCATCGACAAATGCACAGCTCAAACGCTACAGAGATAAATAATGATGGCGTTCAAGAGAGTCCATCACGGATAGCTAAATTGCACAGTACCTCACCGCTTGTCATATAGTAGGATAAAATAATCATATTTCCCGTTACTACGAAAGTGCTCAAAGTGGACAATATATATAACATGTAGAGTAAAAAGAGATGCAACAAGTGTACAACCTCTTTGGCGAAGCCATGTCGATCTCGGCGTGATTGGGTTGGCGGTGAGGATGCTCCGGCCGACTTGGCTGTCGGAGGAGGGGAAGAAGATCTTAGGCGTCTGGAGATGGAGCCCGAGGTACGCCTCCGTTGTGATGGAGGGTTTCACGTTGGAGCAGCTCCGTGAGTTGTACGACGCCGAGGTCAAGCAGACAAGAGAGACAACGAACAACGTTAACCTGAGTGGAATTCTAATAGCATCTCCAATACATGACGTAAAATACATAACCACAAAGTGCTAGATGTAAAATACATCAGCCGCTCATCTCTGAACTTAATCGTCAAACTGAACTTAATCGCTTAAATCGAACTTAACTGTCAAACTGAACTTAGTCAAAACTGAATTTTGCTCTCGAACCGAATGCACTAGCAAGGTGAGGCTACACGTCGGTCGATCGACTTTTCATCTTCGTCGGTCGATTTTGCAGCCGTTGGATACAAAATCAAGGGCATGCGGTTCATCTTCAACCTCCACCTCGAGCCGCCAAACAACAGCCCTCGCCGCTCATGGGCCGGCGGTGCCGCCCGCCTCCCAAAACACTCCCCACCACCGGTCCGCCGCCTGCCATCCCTCTAGCCTCCCCGTGCCGAAGCTTTTCTCCGGCGATCCCGACGCCACCGCCCCGCCAATGCCCCCGCCATCGCCGGCGACCACCGCCCCATCCTGAACCCTAAGATAGATAGTGGGGTACCTCTCCATGAGCCCCCTCCTCAAGGGCTGATTCTTCCTTCACCCCGTGAGCCCCCGAAAATTGATCGACCCAAAAGTCGAGTCACTGATCAAGTGTAGAAGTAATCGGAGCAGCATCGCAAGCAAGAGCAAGAGCGAGAGCAAAGCGAGCAAGAGCAATAGCAAGAGCAGACCAGGCAGGGGACCGAGAGCAAGAGCAAAGCAGCAGCGCGAGCGAGAGCTAAAGCAGCAGCAGCTCCTACTGATGTGGATGTCACCGCCGAGGGAGCGACACCGTGGAGGAAGTGGCAGGCGATGTCGCCGTGGATTGAGCTACGCCGTGTCGGCTCGGGACCGAGCGCCGGCATCACCGTGAGACCGAATCAAGAAGAAAATGCGGCGATTAGTGTACAACCTCTTTGGTGGCGCTGATTAGGCCGCAACTTCATCCGAGGAAACGGTGATGATGATGCTCTTCCGTGGTGCAGGTGAAGACGGCGGTGCGGGAATGGAGGTGGCATGAAAGACGAGGGGAACATCGGGGCAGCTCCTTGGAGGTGGAGGACGGGGTGGCTGAACCGGCGGGATGATGAGATCGACGACGGATCCTCATCTGGTACGATGGATGAGGGACGTCAAGGTGTTGCTGTGGACGACGTCGTCGGGGAAGAGGCTCCGGCTGGGTGGCGGACGGAGCAGGGTGTGGGGTTACGTCGCGGGTTTTCGCAGCCTCGGTGTACGAATGGGTGGGCGGATGGGATGGCGGTGGGGAACCATGGCTTAGAGACGCGCTTGTCCAAAATGTGGGGTAAGTTACGAAAGTACCCCCACCGATTTGAGGTGGTTCTTTCGGTTCAGGGGTACCACAGGCATTTCAAGGTGTCGGGATTTCACAGAGGTGGGAGTTTTTGCGCGCGTTGTAATTTCGGAATAGCAAGGCACGGGTTGAGATGGAGGGAGTTGTCGGAGCACAACGAGACAAAGATATATCTTAAATATTTCAGGCTAACAAGGCGCGGGTTGAAGAGGCGGGAGTTTCGCAGCACGATAGACAGAGACGCTAGCTTGAATTTTCGGCATAACAAGGCGCGGCTTGAAATTTCGGAAGAACAAGCCTAACGTGTACCAAAAAAAAGACAATTTGCACCTCAACACGCACAACACACACACACAAACACCATTTAAGACTAGAGTAAGGTACACGTGCATTGCACGCATGAGATTTGGCAACCAAATTATGAATAAATACCACATTATAGCATGCAAGCTTTGAGTCATATATGCATGATGTAGATGTTCGTTTAATTCTTATAGTTCATTTCATTCAAAATCATCTAGTTTTTATAAGAAAGCTAATCTATTTTAAGATTCATGGAATTGTGCGTCAGAAGACATAAAGTAAAAACAAATAATGGCAAATCATGTAGAAAAATATTTGGGCAATTCTGATATGGAAGATTCTAGAACAAATAAGAAGTGCTTGTGTTTTGATGTTTGTGCATTATGCTTAAGTTCAACCATGGAGTCTTCTAGATTATACTTGTGGCGAAATCTGGTGGAATCTAGATGATATCCAACGGCCAGTAGTGCTCAAATTTGCCATCTTTGGACCATCGGATTCGCCACATCCAACGACCATCTTTCAAAGTTAAAGTTACCCGCACACAATATAAAAAAATATAAAATAATATATATAGGGGTATAGATATATATATGTGATGCAAAAGCCGCCCATCATCTCCAATTAGAATAGTGTGTCCATGCACGGATGCGACGTGGCCAAATGATGTCTGCCATCGGTATCTCAAATTCAAATCAGCCTAACCTTGTTCAATGTGTATACATTACAACATGCTCGTTTCCAAACAACACCGCGCAGATCTCCGTTATATTCATGCATGCATGGGTTTCAAACATCAGGATCTCTTATTCAAATATTTGAATTCAACTTTACATTGATTATGACCTCACCTATTCAGCTATTCTTTTACACCCACATAGTAGTCTTCTCTTTATAATTGTACCACTAACTTTCTCTCGTGCATGCATGCACACACACTACCAGTCGGCATTATCCATCGCACACATGCAATCTTTTTCTTCAGGTCGGTCTCCCATGAAGGCACACACCAACACACATCCCCCTCTCCATCATATCGGGCATTCTTTATCTCTCATGCGTGCATCCGCAATGATCCATGTTCCTCTATGTATGTGTGTATATAGCTAGGTCTTTCATAGTTTTCCACACAAACCGATCAATCAATATATCCAGTGAGGTCTCACCCTCTTTCCCACGTCCACATCGATCAATCTATACCTCTCTATATAGGATTAACATATATAGCTAATACACCCACATTAATTATATATCCAACGTCCCCTCTCATCATCCATGCCTTCCGCTTCATCTCTCGACGCTGCGTGCACAATGGCGAAGGGAAGGCGAAGGGCCCCCCTCCCCCTAACATCACTATATATCGAGGCTAATATGAATGTGATCATTAGACAATTGCTGCTAAAAATGATTTAAGTTCATGAATTGACCCTCCTCGTAAAGGATTAGCAATGCTTGGCCCCTAGCTCATTTATTTTCATGGCTCCGCCATTATGCGCTTAACAAGACGTGTTCGCTCTCTCTAAATATCGATCTCACACTTGTGCATTCCTTCATAGTCTCCTCCACTCGGCCCCTCGCACCATCTTCTAGCCCCCCACCGGATTTTGCCACATGTACAATCTAGTAGACTCCATGGTTGAACTTAAGCATAATGCACAAACCTCAAAACAACAGTGGTTCTCTTTTGTTCTAGAATCTTCTGTATCATAACTTCCCAAATTTTTTTCTAGTTGAATTTCCATTATTTGTTTTTACTTTATGCTTTACAACGCAAAATTCCATGAATCATAAAATAGATTAAGGGCTTCTTTGATTCAAAGGATTCTCAAAGGAATTTTGGAGGATTCTAATCATTAGGAATTTTTCCTATCTTGGTTGTTTGATTCAGTAGGATTGTAAAACATAGGAATTTTTCCATATGATTCATTTGCACTAGATTTCATAGGAAACATCCCATCCACTCAAACCTCTTTGAAAGAATTCTGCGTTTTCTATGCACAATCAAACACTCGTACAATCCTCAGAGGATTCAAGACGACATTCCACTATAATCCCATGTTTTTCCTATTCCCGCGTTCTTAGCTTTTTTATAAAAACTAATTGATTTTGAATGAGACGAACTATAAGAATTAAACGAAGGGCTACATCGTGCATATATGACTCGTAGCTTACATGCTATAGTGTGGTATTTATTCATAATTTGGTTGCAAAATCTGATGCGTGCAATGCACGTGTACCTTACTAGTACTTCGGTATGTGCAAAACACGTAAATTAGAATACCAATGGCACACTACATGTTGTCTCTCTTACAGTTCATGAAGCCACGTGGCACATGTGGAGGCGTTGTCGCGACCTCCTTGCGTGGATTGATCACCGACGTCTTCAGCTGGTTCCGTAAGAATGTACTCGTCCTCCTTGAGCCATACCGGCGGTACATGCACGGTTTAAGATGTGCACGCACGCCACACACGCACTCATTCCCTCGCATGCACACGCGGGTACACGGGCGGACGCAATTTTGTACCAAGATCCACCCCATGTGATAATTTGACGCGTGTAAAGTTGTTCACTTCATTGATGGATACAGCACATGCAAATTGAGTGGACGTGAGGGTGGAAGAAAGACATTATTACTCCACTGCGCGCATGCGAGTAGTTAAATCGTGGGTTGCTAGTAGTACTTCCATTGGTCTCCTTCGTATTTTGTGCCAATTTTTGACAGTAACATAATATTTATGCATTTGAGCAGTGTAGTACTTGAAATTTATGTT
The DNA here is from genome assembly GCA_021605145.1 of Aegilops bicornis. Lineage (NCBI taxonomy): Eukaryota > Viridiplantae > Streptophyta > Magnoliopsida > Poales > Poaceae > Aegilops > Aegilops bicornis. Next base: position 263,713,012 of record CM038671.1, on the reverse strand, counting down.
CCGCTAAACTCATCGGGAGCCGTTTCCGGCCTCGAAACTGAGACCATCAATTAATCTTTACCTTGTTCCCATCACACTCGAAAGCCTGCTCACACCTACTAGTACGTACCAAACCTGAACGTGTTCCCACTATGCAGGTATTAGTAATAGTGCTAGTACTTAGGTTATAAAAAGGGGAACTACCTAACCGAAAATTACTCTACCTTTCCTCCTCATAAGTGCTTCTTCTTCGTCCGTCGTTGCCATGTCCGGTGAGCAGAGCTCTAGGTCGAGAACTACTCGTAACAAGGGAGCAGTAACCAAGGCTGCGAAAAAAAAGAGAGGGCTCGTCGCCACGCAGAGACCTCGAAAGATATCTCACGGGCAGGCGATGGCTCCTGTGAGCGCCTCTAGTCATGAGGCGAACTCGCTGAGCCGGCGGAGTCGAGTCGTTATACCTCGACGGCATGCCCAATCAGCTCAATAAGCGAAGGAGTTCATCCAAGGCTTGATGGAGTTGTGAAGGAGAGCCTCGACGACATGCCCGCTGAGCTCAATCAGCAGGGGGAGTTGACCGCCGGCTTGGTGATGCTGCTGAAGAAGAGCATTGCCTCGGAGAAGAAGGCGACTGGCGAAATCCTGTGACTTCGGGAGGACAATGCAAAGCTCTGCCACAAGATCGACCTATTGAAGGAGAAGAACGCCGGCTTGAAGAAGCTGCATGAGAATAGTAGTTACTCGATGAAGATGCTGCAGGCCCTCGTCATGGAACAGAAGGAAGAGTTGGCGAAGCTCCGCATCGAGCACCGGCCGTCAAGGTACGTAATATGGCTGTGGAACAGATGATGAAGGCTCGCGTCGAGAAATGCCGCGTCATGGACACAATGATGAAGATGGCAGAGGAGACGCGCAAGGAGATGGAGGTCGTGGAGGCGATGAAGAAGCAGTTACGACTCCGTGGCGAATTAGATCATTTGGGGTGATAATCTTCCTTCTTATTTTGCTCCTGTGTTTCATCTTTTGCTTCGGGTGTTTCGCCGCACGTGTCACGTTCTCTGTGAGGCATGAATAGAACAATGGTTTTTTTTAGGGAATGAATAGAACAATGCTAACAATGAGATGACTCGCAAATTAGATCATTTTTTATCGCCATATGGCAATCGGGCTGTCAGAGCCAGGTTCCTCCGTCGCAGATTACTCCAAAGGAAAACTTGAGTATACCGCACGGTTCTTTGCTCCTCCTCGATCAGGTCGTCGGCGCATTTATAAGAGCAGTCAAATCACAAGGCCCCACCTTCCAGCAGTAATGAACCGTCAAAGCACAAAGGCCCTCGCCTCTCGTGAAACCGACCAAGCTAGACTGCCCCGCCCTCTAGCCTTTTAAAAAATGTATGCTTTTGTACAGCAGTAGTATCGATGGATTGCATATAGACAGCGCTCATCGCCAAATTATGCATATAGTACTATTAAAAAGGCTAGTGGCAAGCTTAAGCACCTGTAGGAGCAAGTAAAAGTAAGTACAATAGTGCGCTTTACATGGCATTTTGGCATATGTGGAGGAAAGCGAGGCAAGGAAAAAGTGGAGAAGTGGGCTCTCATGCAAGAGCCAGCCTCTACTACATGGTGGAGCATTGGGAGAGGCACTTGTATGGAGGTGGTCAGGAATCTGGGAGACTCACGCCACTCAGAGCGCCAGCTTAAAATGATAATGGCAAGTCAAATCATGGGGCCCCACCTGTCCAGCAGAAGAACTCATTTGTCAAATCACAGAGCCCTCACGTTTGCAGTGCAGCCTACTCCCTCGTCTTCTCGCGTCTCTGTCGAACCGACTAGGCGGAACTGCCTGGCCGCCATCACAAGAGGAAAAGCCCCGCCTCGACTTTTAAATAGTATACAATATACTAATTTTGTATCCATGGATTGCGCCAGCCATGGAGCAAAGCGTCTAGAAAACGGGGAGAGACGGTGGTCTTGCAATAGAGAAGAGGGAGAGGCGAGACGGTGGTTTTGGAATGGAGATGATGGAGAGGAGAGGAGGTGGTTTTGCAATGGAGAAGATCGGAAGAGGGAGAGGCAAGACAGTGGTTTTGGAATGGAGATTATGGAGAGGAGATGGTTTTGCAACGGAGAAGAGGGAGAGGAGCGTGTGGCAGCGATTTAGGATTGGACGAGAGGGCCGGCGCGCTGTGACTAGATCAAAACCAAAATCAATTTACCCTTCAATTAATAAAGCGACCCCACATTAACTAGTCTCCCTTTTATTCTGGGTCATAATTGACCATGATTTTCGCACATAAAATATATGTTATACGTTGCAAAAATAATATAATTTGAAAGTACATTCAGATACGAACCAAACGATACAATTTTTGGTGACATGCATTCACATTTTGCTTGTCAAATACAATACGTGGTCAAACTTTGACCCAAAATATGCAAAACAAAAAAAATACTTTCAAGACCAGCGCCGCTTCCGCTTCTTCTCCTCTTAAACCACCGCCGCTCCTCTCCTGTTCCAATCTAAATGCAGCGCCGCTCCTCTCCTCTTCCATTTCAAAACCACCGCCCCTCCTCTCATGTTCCATTCCAAAACCAGCGTCGCTCCTCTCCCATTCTAATCCAAAACCAGCGCTGCTCCTCTCCTCTTCCATTCAAAAACCACCGCCGGAGAGTGAAGGTGCTATGGAGAAGTAGATCGATGGAGGAGTACAACTGATACATGAGGATCGCAGACGGCGACCCTGTGAAGCTAGCTAGGATGTTGGAGATACAGTCTTGGTTTGACAACAAGGACCAACTAGCGGCGACGGATACATCCATGGCCAAATATCTGCAATAGAGTGAAAAGGCGGCGATACTCCCGGAGGGAGTCGCGCCGGAGTACATATAGCTGCTCCTCTGGGCCATGGAGCAAACAGATTCACCGAATCCGATCGTGAGGGAGCGGTGGTGGGAGTATCGATCCTAGATGGAGCGTCCACCAGAGATTGAAGGATCGAGCATCTATAGGGTGCCGTTTGTGAGGGTGTCCTGCCAGAGCGAGCCGGTGGAGTCTTTGTCGACCGAACCCAACTACAAGAGGAGAAAAGCAGTTGGCCCAACGACGCTTCCCCGCCATTGTCTCCCTCACCGTTCACATCGTCTCACGAGGCGGCTGTCTGCCGCCGAGGAATAGGAGGGGGCTGCCCCCCCCCCAGCCCAATAGGAGGAGGAGCTTAGGGTTGTCAGTATTTGCAGGTTGTGAATTTTGTTTTGTGTTGTGTATTTTGAGAGTACTTTCAGATATGAATGTCTTTTGAATTTCAGATTTGCAGTATTGAGCATATGAAGTATTTTATGAATTCTAGAGATATATTTTAGCACTTCAAAAATGTAGTTTCATAGGAGTATAAAAGTGCACAATGTGATTCTCGGAGAAGAAACTGCAAGTTTTAGTTTCAGATAAGAAATCGCAAGTTCGGGCCAGATAAGAAATCGCAACTTTCGTGAGGCGTAGCATTTATATTAACACGGCCTTTTCAAACAGGGTTAACATCATGTTGGAAGTTTTATTCATGGTCGAAAATGGAACTACCAGCCGCTTAACATCATGCCGATCAACATTCATGCATAGCACATCTTCATATGATGCATACCAAAATGCCCACACAATGTCGAAAAAGTGTAAACACAAAGAAAACGAGGGACGAAGTTTTGGCAAGTGTTGGACGTGGTTTTGCGCTGCCCTGCCTAGGCTTTCATTTTTAACATCGCAGCCCACGACCTCGGATGGGAGGTCCATAGGCCTGTTTGTATTTTCTTAGGGCCGTCATGTATCGACCGCCTATGGACCTCCCATCCGAGGTTTTATTTTTGGCAGCCCAATTTATGTATTTTTTGCGTAAAACGCAGAGGTCTGTTTCTATTTTTCTATATAAGGATAGGAACGCATGTGTCCAACTTATGTTCCCTTCTAACTATATTATATATATTTAAATTATTTTATATGTTGACTGTTTAGTTCACATACTCCCTCCTTTTCGGTTTATAGGGCTTATCTCAAAATTTTAGTTTTTCCATTTTATAAGGCTCAATTTGGTTGTTTTCCATCACATGTTCAGATTCCAAGGTGCATTAAATCATTGCATGCAAGTATTAAGAGAAAATTAACCAATGCATGTACTTTATGCATGCATGCATTGCAATTTATGCATTGATAAACATAACTTTTTGAGGAAAACAAGTGCATTAGTTAGGTGCTTTTGCAAACTACAAAAAGTATTCCACCATTCATCATCTACCTTGGCTGGTGAGATTTTTGAATTAAGCCCTATAAACCGAAAAGGAGGGAGTAATTGGCAAATAGATGACCGCTCTCGCGATCCCCTTCGCCCCCGCCACCACCTCCACCCTCGCCGCCGCCCCCGCCACTACCTCCACCCTCGCCGCCGCCATAGATCTCGCCGCCACCCCGCCTCCTCGACTCGGGCGCGCTGCCCCCTCGGCAAAGTCGGCTCACGCCCCATGGAGTCGCCGGCCATATCCACGGGGAATGGCCGGAAGATGTGCAAATGTACAAGATGCATCTCCCACATGTTCATAAAGCCTTCCCGCGGATGCTCCGGCCGCTCGACTCCGTCGCGCCGTGATCTGCGGGATACTCGAGGGAGGAGATGGAGGGAGCGGGCGATGCGGATCCACGACGATGCTCTCTCCTGGACCCAGTGCACGCGCGAATGGAGGGAAGCAGAGGAGGAAGCTGCGAGGGAGGAAGCCGGGGAGGGACCGAATCCGTTCTCTCACTCGCGCATGTATGCTCGGATGTGCAAGGATCATGTGGATTGGGAGCTGTTGAATCTAGCCCTGCGGATCTACTTCGAAGGAGATTTCTCGGAGAAGCACAGGATGCCCCACCCCAGTGAGCCGCTGAATGCATTCATTTGATGGCGAAAGGAGAAGTGAATTCAGGAGATCCACGCCGTGCTGCGAGATGGGAATGCTTGATCGACTCTCGCCCACCAAAGACGCCAACCGAGCCGAGCAGGTGGATCCCCTACCTTACCTCTCCCCCAAACCTGTAGAAGATTGAAATTAGGCTTGCAATCTGCTTCAATTGAGCTGTCTAGTGGTTATTTCTGCTTCCTGAGAGACAACATCTGGCTGGAGGATGAGAAGGAACCAGAACTCCGGCGAATTTCCCCTATCACAATGGGGGAGCGCCGGTTGAAGCGTTAGTACGGCCCACCTCCGCCCCAAATGGGGGCACAATCTGGCAGGCTCTGTAATTGCCCAAGATCAATCTGCTGGTGGTTCTGGCTCTCATATCAGTGGGAAATCTCAAGGCAAGAATCAGCAAAAGAAGAGATAGGACATCCAGAAAACTGCTCCTACCCCTGCTTCGGGCCTTATGGCATACTCTGAGGTGATCTGCTACAATTGTGGGGAACCAGGGCATCATTTGGATAAATGTGTCAAGCCCAAGAGTTGTTTTATCTGCAAAATGGTTACCCATAAAGTTGAGAATTTCCCTATCAGAAGGAAAACCCATAGTTCTGCTAGATATGTTGGAAGTGTTGCTCCAGGATTATGTCCACCATTGACAGAATTTTCTGTGACACAGAATTAGATAGTTTCTTTCCCCTTTCTAGTTGTAGAGCTCTGCCTGCATGTGGTAGTGACCACACTCCTTTGCTCTAGGACTCGGCCTTAACCAAACTCCAAAGAGCAATAGTTTTAAATTTGAAAAGTGGTGGTTGCTTAGAGAAGATTTTACCGAGCTAGTCGGGAAAATCTGAATGAGCCTCTTGAGCAAATGCCCCTAGAATATTGGCAGATCAAAATCATGAGATTTACAAGAACTACCAAAGGGTGGAACTCCAATGAGGAAGCTAATCTTAGAAGATACAAAAGGCTTCTCCTCCTTGAGTTTGATTCTCTAGATATTAAGGCAGAAACCACTGACCTCTCTGAGGCTGAGACTAATAGATTAAACTTTGTCCATGGAGAGCTCAAGAAAATTTGGCTTCAAGAAGAAATCAAAGCCAAACAAAGGTCTAGAGATAGGAACATTAAGGAGGGTGATAGAAATATCGCTTACTTCCATGCAAGAGCTAACTAGAGGAGGAGGAAAACCCTCATTCACTCCCTTGATGGCCCTAATGGCCCTCATATCGAGGTAGCTGAGATCTTTGAAAGTGGCTAGTGACTTATACAAAGACTGTTTAAGAAAGAAAACCCTTCCGGGTTCTCTCTACAAAACAATTTTTCTCTCGCTTCAAAAGTCTCTCCGCTGAAAATGAGCTGCTAGAAGCCCCTTTTTCGCAGACAGAGGTGAAGGAAGCCATTTTAGCTCTTATCCCGATGGGGCTCTGGTCCCGATGGGATTCCCTTCTTGTTTTACCAGCATTTTTTGGACTTGGTGAAAAATGATCTCTTAGATCTTTTCCAAGTCTTTCGTAGAGGAGAGTTGGATCCAGCAACTTACTCATGGGGGGTCTGTTGGGGTCAAGTTAAATAACTGTGAAAGTGTTTTTTCCTTGTCGGTAAAGGCCTTAGGCAAGGTGACCCCATCTCCCGCTTTTGTTTAATTTAGTAGTGGACGTTCTTACTAAAATGCCGAGAAAAGCTCACGATCATAGTCTGATTGCGTGGCTCATCACGAGGTTCGCTTCGTGGCATCATCTGCCTTCAATATGCAGATGATACCATCATTTTCTTAGACAATGAATCCACACATGCTAGCAATCTGAAAATTGTTCTAACCTGTTTTGAACAAGTCTCAGGCATGAGAATCAACTACTCTAAAAAGTGAACTCATCCCTATCAACATGGATGATCAGGAGTTAGCTGACTTCCTCTCTATTCTAGTCTGTAATAAAGGTAACTTCCCCATTAAGTACCTAGGTATCACTCTCCACTATGATAAACCGAGGAGAGAGGATATCCAACCCTTCCTGATAAAATCATTAAAAGGATTGCTGGGTGGAGGGCAAACTTCTCTCTACAGAGGTAGATTGATCCTCATACAAGCTTGTTTGGCTAGCATTCCAAAGGTATCTCCTCTCCTTCTTCAAGTTCCCTAAATGGGCAGTGAACCTCATCAATTCTCAGATGTCTCATTGCTTGTGGAATGATTTTGAGGGAAATAGGAAGCTACACCTTGCTAATTAGGCCCTAGTCTCTATGAAAAAAGATTTTGGAGGCCTAGGCATACCTAACCTCCAAGAAATTAACATATGTCTTCTAGGGTCTTGGATTAAAAGATTCTATGAGGAAGACCTCAAACCACAGAAGCTTCTTAGTGCCCACAAATACCTAGGAAATAAACCTAATATTTTTGTCCCTTCCTCCAACCCTAAGACCTCTAGATTCTAGGAAGGATTAAAATCTATTATGCATGCTGTGAAATTTGGCTACAGATGGAACATAGGGGATGGGAGCAGAACCAGGTTCGGGGAAGATACTTGGTTTGGCACATCCCCCCTAGCAGTCCAATTTTGGCCTATTTACTCTGCCTGCAATGAGCTTAACAAAAGTGTCAATGAAGTTTGGGACGGTCAATGCCTAAAACTCTCTTTTAGAAGGAACTTTAGTGATAGTCTCATGGAACAATGGTTCCAGCTTGGAGGAAATTGCCAAAAGCATTACCTTTATCGCCGAGCCGGATGCCCTGATTTGGCAAATTGGACAATAAGGGAAGTATTCCTCCAGCTCCTCAGTATCATGTTATCAACTTTAGAGGGGTTCAACCCGTGTTTATCCCTCGCTGTCGAAATTGAGAGTTCCCCCTAAAATTCATGTATTTCTCAGGCTTCTCTCCAAAAACAAATTGATGACTAGGGATAACCTTAGGAAGAGACACATCATCAAACCCCTTGATTGTGTTTACTTCCTGGAACAAGAGTCTTGTTCTCACCTATTTTTTAAATGTATAGTTTCTAAACATCTCTGGCCCACATTGAGGAATATTTCTCTAGTCAGATTGGCTCATCCTTCGAATCTGTCGCCAGATTCTGGATTGCTACCAAAAAGTGCTCCGTTTTAAACATCAAGTTAGCTCAATTGTCCTTTGGTGCCTCTGGAAATATAGAAATGTTATGATTTTCAAGAACACCTCCTGGATTTCCATTCCGCAGGTCTTGAGGTTAATCGAAACATGGTGAGGAATCACGATTCTCTCCTCCGGATCGGACAAGGACAAGTTGATGAGCTTCAGGAAACCCTAACAAGATCCCTCCAGAAACCATTGGCGATCACTTGTGGCTGAACAAGGCTCGACCTGCTCTGGGGCTGGACCCGTGGGCTCGTCTCAAGATCTCTGATGAAGATGATGGGCACCTGGCGCAAAAAAAGAGGGACATCCACCATGCTACGCCTTCCATCCCGGTGTCTCCGCTTGCTTACTGGTCGCCGCAGGCTGACACGGCCCCTCGGCTGAAGACCATGAAGGCTTCGTTGGACCCTCCTTGTGTCATTTGAGTGCTCTATCCGCTCTGCCTTTGGCACCGCCGTGATTTGTGTTATTCAGAGAACTTGTTCATCCACCCCCTAGTTTGTAGCTTTTCTACCTTTGCTTTCGAACTGCTCTTTGAGCTCTTTGTCGAGTATATGTTTTAGTTTCGTTCTCATCAATGGAACCGGGGAGATTCTCCCTGTTTTTCTAAAAAAAAAATTATATGTTATTATATATTATTTTTATTGTCATCATATATTTAACAGATACTTACATATGTAAGAAAACAATATCCCACATATTATTAACTTATAAAAATAATTTCTTAACAAATAAAATCCTGGATTGTTTTGGCAACGAAAATCCTAGTGATTGTGTACAAAAGCTTGGTAAGATTTAAGGACGAATGTAATAATATCACTTATTATTTAAATATATTTATAACAAAATGCTCATCCCTTTTTATTTTTTGATAACATTGTTGGCCCAACCCAACATTATAATTAGAATCAGCCCAAAGAAAATCGTGTATTTCGAGAAAGTGCAAATGGCCTGTAATTTTTTAGGAAATAAAATAAACGGGCCGCATGGACGCTACATTATTTATTCACCCAGCCCAGCTAATGGCTGTAATTAAAAAAAGATCAAATTGACTGTAAATTCTACCGCGCAAACAAAAGAGTAAAATCTGAAAAAAAAATGGGTTGAATACGTGCCACATTTTGGAGGCTGAAATGTGGGCCAATAGGTCAAGCCAACGCAAGTCGTTGTCAATTTAGTCAACAAATGATTTCGACATGTTAGCCGTTGGATTTACATCCAACGACCGCATCCATCTTCAATCTCTCGTCTTCTTCCTCCAGTAGCCGGACCACCTCCCGCCTCCCCGCTGCTAGCAGCTGCTTAGCACGCTTCGCTATGAAGCGCTACTCCACCGCTGGCTGTGCCATCCCTCCACCCCTCCACACCTCATGTTCTTCTCCACCGACTGCCGAACCACACCGCACTAGAACCAGTTAACCCTCGTACACCTCTCCGTCTGCGACTCTACTCCCGCGTCTTCCCATCTTCGGCTCGTTGCTGTCCGAGGCCTCGCCCTCGTCCACCACCTTGGATGCGCTCGGCGCGGCGTGGTCAACGTGGTCAACGAACGACACCATCGGAAGTAGACTGTGCGTGGAGAGGCTGACAGTTGGGTCCACGGCCGCACACAAGGAAATGCCTCCTTATTACGCGCAAAATAATGATTCCTCCACCTGACATCTGGGACCCACCGGAAGGGCCTCTGTATTTCGCGAAAATAACGTGCCCCCCGCTGACATGTCGGACCCACCAGCTATCTTCGCACGCAAGGAAGTGCCTCCTTATTACGCACAAAAAAATGAATACTCCCCCTGCCAGCTGGAACCCAGCATAGTGGGAGGCTGACTTGTGGGCCTACCAAGTTGACGGGGATGGAGGGCTTTGTCAACTTAGTCAATATGAATGATTCTAGCTCTCATCAGATGATGTTCATCCAATGGTCAGAGTGCTTCTTCAACCTCTGGTCTTCTTGCTCCAGCCGCCCAAACCAGCGCCCGGTCATGCCGCGTTCTCCTGCCTCCCATGGCCGGGTTGTGATGCCATGGAGGCCTCACCGCCCCTACTACTCCCACCGCCGCCGTGCCATCCCTCTACTCACCCACACCCCTGTTATTCTCAAGCGGCAAGCAGCCTCACACCGCAGCCGAACCAGTGAACCCTTGTACTCCTCTTCGCGTGGTCATCCACTGCTGCGTCTTCCCCGGCTCCGAGTCGTCCCCTTCCCAGTCCTCGCCGTTGTCCACCGCCCTGGTTCTCTCGATGCGGCGTGGTCAACATGGTCAACGACCGACTTCCATCGGAAGAGTACTGTATGTGGAGAGGCTGACAGCTAGGTCCAGGCGGCCGCAAGGAAGTGCCTCCTTATTACGCGCAAAATAATTATTCCTCCACCTGACAGCAAGGACCCATCGGACGGGCCACTTTATTTCGCGAAAAAAAACATTTCCCCCTGACTGCTGGGACCCATTGGACGGGCTAGCTTATTTCATGAAAAAAAACGTTCCCCCCGCTGTCAGCTCGGACCCACCGGAAGTGCCTCCATATTACGCACAAAAAAATGAATACTCCCCACTAGCCGGGACCCACCATGGTGGGAGGCTGACTTAATGGGCCTACTAAGTTGGATCGACGGGGCCTTTGTCAACTTTAGTCAATATGAATGATTCTAGCTTGAGTGACCGTCTGATGTCCATCCAACGGCCGTAGTGCTTCTTCAACCTCTGGTCTTCTTGCTCCACCGCCCAAAGCAGCGCCGGTCGTGCCGCATGCTCCTCGCCTCCCGTGGTCGGGTCTTTGCCGTGGAGGCCTCACCGCCCCCTACTATTCCCACCGCTGGCCAGGCCCTGCGGCGACGGCAGCCTCACATCGCAGCCGAACCAGCGAACCCTCATACTCCTCTCCGCGCGGGCTTCCACTGTCGCGTCTTCCCCGGCTCCCCGTCGTCCCCTTCCTAGGCCTCGCCGTCGTCCACCGCCCTGGTGCTCTCGGCGCGGCATGGTCAACGTGGTCAAGGAACGATTTCCATCGGACGTGGATCAGCGTGGAGAGGCCGACAATTGGGTCCACGGCCGCACCAAGGAAGTGCCTCCTTATTACGCGGAAAATAATGATTCCTCCACCTGACAGCTGGGACCCACCGGACGGGCCACTGTATATCGCGAAAAAAATGTTTCCTCCTGACTGCTGGGACCCACCAGCTACATCTTCGCACGCAAGGAAGTGCCTGACAGTCGGGATCCACCTGGTCGAAGCATACGTAGCATTGTCATTCTGGTCGCGAACATGTACGTACATATATATTGGTCGATATAGAGACGCGCACGTGTCGTAGTAGAGGCGCGCCCGTAGCATGTATGTACACGCATATACAGCCGTGGTGCAAGAAAGAAAATACGCCACGTATGTGTACATACGGGCGGGTCTCGAACGCCTACTCACAGATACGCATACCAGTGATCGTGTACATGGCTGGGTCGGAACGGAGAAACAGCATCGTCGTCGTGTTCATGGGGAGGCAACGGAATGCGTGTGTTCATCAGGAGGGCTTGGATGGAACATGCGATGGAAACGAGGCCTGGCGTACCACAGAACGGAGGAAACAACCTTGTGTTCGACCGGCCATGTTCGAAACGGGATCCTGTTCATCGGGAGGGGTCTGGCGTACCGCAAAACAGAGGAAATGGACCTCCTACAATGGAAACGGGGTCCTGTTGATCGGGAGGGGTGTGGCGTACCGCAAAATGGAGGAAACGGACTTGTGTTGGAGCGCTACGGTCGAAACGGGGGTCCTGTTCATCGGGCGGGTGTGGCGTACCGCAAAACGGACTCCACGGGATACCGCTCATCTCCACCGTCGACCCCTCCACCTCCACAGCCATCGCTCATCCACCGTCGACCTCCTCCAGCCTCCACCGCGGATCGCTCATCCACGGGCTCCTATTCATCCAGCCTCCACCACGCGCTACTCCACCAGCTAATGTTCAACCAACCCTCTCCACGAGCTCCTGTTCAACCACCCCTCCACGGGCTCCTGTTCATCCTGCCCTCCACGGGGTGGTCCTGTTCATCCAGCCCTCCACGGGGTCCTGTTCATCTAGCCCCAACCGGCTCGATCGATCGGGGTACTGTTCATCCAGAGGCAACACCACGGGGTCCTGTTCATCCACCCCCACCAGGAACTGTTCATCCAAACCCCTCCCCCCCCCCCGCAACACTCACTGTTCATCCAGAGGCGGCATTGATCGGCTTCGCTTAGCAAAGAAGAGCGGCGAATCGCCGATCCGGTTCGATTAACAGCCATCGATCGATCGCTTCGGGTTCGAATGTCGTAGCCTTCAAAGGCAATCGCAGGTTCGATTAGAGCCCAACGCCGCACACACGCTGCAGACGTCTGAGAGAAACGCACACCGCTCGGCCCCCGACCACCCACCATAACCGGGGACTCCCTAATATTTTCCGCGCCCTCGCTTCTACCACAGTTTTGTCCGCCCATTTTCTGTCATGATTTTTTGTCATAGAAGTAGGAGCCCACCACATCTATGATGATACCGGGTTTTGTCACAATTATCGTCATAGAAGTGTCATATGTATGACAGAATTTTTTTTCGTTCGGCCCAAAATGTCACGGATGTGTCTTTTTTTTTGTAGTGATAGATCTAGGTACTATCATCTTTGGCATATGCTACCTCTTGAGCACTGCGTTGATTTTCCCTTGAAGAGGAAAGGGTGATGTAGCAAAGTAGCGTAAGTATTTCCCTCAGTTTTTGAGAACCAAGGTATCAATCCAGTAGGAGGCCACACGCAAGTCCCTCGTACCCTCTGTAAACAAATAAGAACCTTGCAACCAACGCGATAAAGGGGTTGTCAATCCCTTCACGGCCACTTGCAAAAGTGAGATCTGATAGAGATGATAGGATAATATTTTTGGTATTTTTATGATAAATACTAAAAGTAAAGAAAGCAAAATAAACGGCGATAAAAATAACTAGTTGACGGGAGATTAATATGATGGAGAATAGACCCCGGGGCCATAGGTTTCACTAGTGGCTTCTCTCAAGATAGCATAGGTATTACGGTGGGTGAACAAATTACTGTCGAGCAATTGATAGAGAAGTGCATAGTTATGAGAATATCTAGGCATGATCATGTATATAGGCATCACGTCCGCGACAAGTAGACCGAAACGATTCTGCATCTACTACTACTACTACACACATCGACCACTATCCAGCATGCATCTAGAGTATTAAGTTCATAAGAACAGAGTAACGCATTAGGCAAGATGACATGACGTAGAGGGATAAACTCAAGCAATATGTTTTAAACCCCATCTTTTTATCCTCGATGGCAACAATACAATACGTGCCTTGCTGCCCCTGCTGTCACTGGGAAAGGACACCGCAAGATTGAACCCAAGGTATCAATCCAGTAGGAGGCTACGCGCGAGTCCCTCGTACCTACACAAAACAAATAGCTCCACGCAACCAACGCGATTAGGGGTTGTCAATCCCTTCACGGTCACTTACGAGAGTGAGATCTAATAGAGATGATAGATAATATTTTTGGTATTTTTTTGGTATAAAGATGCAAAGTAAAAAAGCAAAAGCAATAATAAAGTGTTGGGAGATTAATATGATAAATATAGACCCGGGAGCCATAGATTTCACTAGTGGCTTCTCTCAAGAGCACAAGTATTTTACGGTGGGTGAACGAATTACTGTTGAGCAATTGATGTAATCGAGCATAGTTATGAGAATATCTAGGTATGATCATGTATATAGGCATCATGTCCGAGACTAGTAGACCGACTCACCGCATCTACTACTATTACTCCACACATCGATCGTTATCCAGCATGCATCTAGAGTATTAAATTCATAAGAACAGAGTAACGCATTAGGTAAGATGACATGATGTAGAGGGATAAACTCATGCAATATGATATAAACCTCATCTTTTTATCCTCGATGGCAATAATACAATACGTGTCGTTTCCCCATCACATCGGGATCGAGCACCGCATGATTGAACCCAAAGCTAAGCACTTCTCCCATTGCAACAAAGATCAGTCTAGTAGGCCAAAGCAAACTGATAATTCGAAGAGACTTGCAAAGATAACCAATCACACATAAAAGAATTCAGAGAAGATTCAAATATTGTTCATAGATAATCTTGATCATAAACCCACAATTCATCGGATCTCGACAAACACACCGCAAAAAATAGTTACATCAAATAGATCTCCAAGAAGATCGAGGAGAACTTTGTATTGAGATCCAAAGAGAGAGAAGAAGCCATCTAGCTAATAACTATGGACCCGAAGGTCTGTGGTAAACTACTCACACATCATCGGAGAGGCTACGGTGTTGATGTAAAAGCCCTCCATGATCGATGCACCCATCGGCAGAGTGCCGGAAAAGGCACCAATATGGGATCTCACGGGTACATAAGGTTGCGGCGGTGGAATTAGGTTTACATGGTGCTCCTCGATGGTTTCGTGGTTGACACGTCTACAACGTATCTATAACTTTTGATTGCTCCATGCTATATTATCTACTGTTTTGGACAATATTGGGCTTTATTATCCACTTTTATTTTATTTTTGGGACTAACCTATTGACCCAGAGCACAGTGCCAATTCCTGTTTTTTCCCTTGTTTCAGTGTTTCGAAGAAAAGGAATATCAAACGGAGTCGAAACGGAATGAAACCTTCTGGAGAAGTTATTTTTGGAAGGAAAGCTACCCAATAGACTTGGAGTGCACGTCAGGAAAGAAACAAGGGAGCCACGAGGTAGGGGGGCACGCCCACCCCCTAGGGCGCTCCCTCCACCCTCGTGGGCCCCTCATGGCTCCCCTGACGTACTTCTTCCACCTATATATTCCCATATATCCTAAAAACTTCGGGAAACAGAATAGATCGGGAGTTCCACCGCCACAAGCCTCTGTAGCCACCAAAAACCAATCGGGACCCTGTTCCGGCACCCTGCCCGAGAGGGGATCCCTCACCGGTGGCCATCTTCATCATCCCGGCGCTCTCCATGACGAGGAGGGAGTAGTTCACCCTCGGGGCTGAGGGTATGTACCAAAGAGCTATGTGTTTGATCTCTCTCTCTCGTGTTCTTGATTTGGCACGATGTTGATGTATCGCGAGCTTTGCTATTATAGTTGGATCTTATGTTTCTTCTCCCCCTCTACTCTCTTGTAATGGATTGATTTTCCCCTTTGAAGTAATCTTATCGGATTGAGTCTTTAAAGATTTGAGAACACTTGATGTATGTCTTGCCGTGCATATCTGTGGTGACAATGGGATATCACGTGATTCACTTGATGTATGTTTTGGTGATCAACTTGCGGGTTCCTCCCATGAACCTATGCATAGGGGTTGGCACACATTTTCGTCTTGATTCTCCAGTAGAAACTTTGGGGCACTCTTTGAGGTTCTATGTGTTGGTTGAATAGATGAATCTGAGATTGTGTGATGCATATCATATAATCATACCCACGGATACTTGAGGTGAGATTGGAGTATCTAGGTGACATTAGGGTTTTGGTTGATTTGTGTCTTAAGGTGTTATTCTAGTACGAACTCTAGGGCTGTTTGTGACACTTATAGGAATAGCCCAACGGATTGATTGGAAAGAATAACTTTGAGGTGGTTTCAGACCCTACCATAATCTCTTCGTTTGTTCTCCGCTATTAGTGACTTTGGAGTGACTCTTTGTTGCATGTTGAGGGATAGTTATATGATCCAGTTATGTTATTATTGTTGAGAGAACTTGCACTAGTGAAAGTATGAACCCTAGGCCTTGTTTTCTATCATTGCAATACCGTTTACGCTCACTTTTACCACGTGTTACCTTGCTGTTTTTATATTTTCAAATTACAAAAACCTATATCTACCATCCATATTGCACTTGTATCACCATCTCTTCGCCGAACTAGTGCACCTATACAATTTACCATTGTATTGGGTGTGTTGGGGACACAAGTGACTCTTTGTTATTTGGTAGCAGGGTTGTTTGAGAGAGACCATCTTCATCCTACGCCTCCCACGGATTGATAAACCTTAGGTCATCCACTTGAGGGAATTTGCTACTGTCCTACAAACCTCTGCACTTGGAGGCCCAACAACGTCTACAAGAAGAAGGTTGTGTAGTAGACATCAAGCTCTTTTCTGGCGCCCGTTCTTGGGAGGTTAGGTGGCGGCACTCACACCCCGTCAACTAAGCTCTTTTCTGGCGCTGTTGCTGGGGAGGTGAGTGCTTGAAGGTATATCTTTAGATCTTGCAATCGAGTCTTTTAGTTTCTTGTTTTATCACTAGTTTAGTTTATAAAAGAAAATTACAAAAAAATGGAATTAAGTTTGCCTCATGCGCTTCATCTTTTTAATATCTTTCATGAGTATGATGGGAAGGAAAATTGTGCCAAAGTGTTAGAAGAAGAATGCATTAAAATGTTTGGCACTAAATCTTTGAATGATGAGCATGATTGCAATGTTGTTAGTATGAAACCCTTGAATATCCATGATGCTAATGATATGCAAAGGCACAAGCTTGGGGAAGCTATGTTTGATGAAGATGATATGTTTAGTCCCCCAAGTTTTGATGAGCAATTTTATTATGATGGAAGCATGCCTCCTATTTATGATGATTATTGTGATGACACGTATGCTATAAAGAATAATGATAACCATGAAACTTGTCATCTTGATCTTAATTTTCAATCACATAATAGTTATTTTGTTGAGTTTGCTCCCACTATTATTCATGAGAAGAAATTTGCTTATGTGGAGAGTAGTAAAATTTATATGCTTGTGCACCATGAAAATAATGCTTTATGTGATGGTTATATTGTTAAATTCATTCATGATCCTACTGAAATTTATTATGAGGGAGGAATGTATGCTTGTAGGAGTTGCAATAATATCAAGTTTCCTCTCTATGTGCTTAAAGTTTTGAAGTTATGCTTGTTTTACCTTCCTATGCTTGTTGATTATTGCTCCCATAAGTTGTTTGCTCACAAAATCCCTATGCATAGGAAATGGGTTATACTTAAATGTGCTAGTCATATCCTTCATGATGCTCTCTTTATGTTTCAATTCTTATCTTTTATGTGAGCATCATTGAAATCGCCATGCCTAGCTAGGGGCGTTAAACGATAGCGCTTATTGGGAGGCAACCCAATTTTATTTTAGTTTCTTGCTTTTTGGTTCTGTTTAGTAATAAATAATCCATCTAGATTCTGTTTAGATGTGGTTTTGTGTTTTAATTAGTGTTTATGCCAAGTAGAACCTTTGGGAAGACTTGGGTGAAGTCTTTATGATCATGCTGTAAAAAAATAGAAACTTTAGCGCTCACGAGATTAGCTAAAACTTTTTACTGGAGAGTGCTATTTAGTTGATTCTTTTTTAAGATGATTACTAGACAAATTTCTCAGGTCCAACAATTTATTTTAGAATTTTTGGAGTTCCATAAGTTTGCGTTAGTTACAGATTACTACAGACTGTTCTGTTTTTGGCAGATTCTGTTTTTCCTGTGTTGTTTGCTTATTTTGATGAATATATGGCTAGTAAAATAGTTTATAAACCATAGAGAAGTTGGAATACAGTAGGTTTAACACCAATATAAATAAATAATGAGTTCATTACAGTACCTTGAAGTGGTGGTTTGTTTTCTTTCGCTAACGGAGCTTACGAGTTTTCTGTTAAGTTTTGTGTTGTGAAGTTTTCAAGTTTTGGGTAAAGATTCGATGGACTATGGAATAATGAGTGGCAAGAGCCTAAGCTTGGGGATGCCAAGGCACCCCAAGGTAATATTCAAGGATAACCAAGAGCCTAAGCTTGGGGATGCCCCTGTAAGGCATCCCCTCTTTAAATCTTCGCTCATCGGTAACTTTACTTGGAGCTATATTTTTATTCACCACATGATATGTGTTTTGCTTGGAGCGTCATTTTATTTTCTTTAGCTTTGCTTGATGTTTGAATAAAATACTAAGATCTGAAATTATTAAATGGGAGAGTCTTCACATAGTTGCATAATTATTCGACTACTCATTGATCTTCACTTATATCTTTCGGAGTAATTTGTTGTTTGCTCTAGTGCTTCACTTATATCTTTTTAGAGCACGGCGGTGGTTTTATTTTGAAGAAATATATGAACTTTCATGCTTCACTTAGATTATTTTGAGAGTCTTAAATAGCATGGTAATTTTCTTAAATAATCCTAATATGCTTGGTATTCAAGATTAGTAAAAAATTCTTATGAGTGTGTTGAATACTAAGAAAAGTTTGATGCTTGACAATTGTTTTGAGATATAAAGATGGTGATATTAGAGTCATGCTAGTTGATTAGTCTTGAATTTGAGAGATACTTGTGTTAAAGTTTGTGATTCCCGTAGCATGCACATATGGTGAACCGTTATGTGATGAAGTCGGAGCATAATTTATTTATTAATTGTCTTTCTTATGAGTGGCGGTCGGGGACGAGCGATGGTCTTTTCCTACCAATCTATCCCCCTAGGAGCATGCGTGTAATACTTTGCTTTGATAACTTGTAGATTTTTGCAATAAGTATATGAGTTTTTTATGACTAATATTGAGTCCATGGATTATACGCACTCTCACCCTTCCACCATTGCTAGCCTCTTTAATACCGCGCACCTTTCGCCGGTATCATACACCCACCATATACCTTCCTCAAAACAGCCACCATACCTACCTATCATGGCATTTGCATAGCCATTCCGAGATATATTGCCATGCAACTTACCACCGTTCCGTTTATTATCACACGCTCCATCATTGTCATATTGCTTTGCATGATTATGTAGTTGACATCGTATTTGTGGCAAAGCCACCGTTCATAATTCTTTCATACATGTCACTCTTGATTCATTGCATATCCCGGTACACCGCCGGAGGCATTCATATAGAGTCATATTATGTTCTAAGAATCGAGTTGTAATTCTTGAGTTGTAAGTAAATAGAAGTGTGATGATCATCATTATTAGAGCATTGTCCCAGTGAGGAAAGGATGATGGAGACTATGATTCCCCCACAAGTCGGGATGAGACTCCGGACGAAAAATAAAAAAAAAGAAAAGAAAAAAGAGGCCATAAAAAAAAGAAAATGCCCAAACAAAAAAAAAAAATAGAGAGAAAAGAGAGAAGGGCAATGCTACTATCCTTTTACCACACTTGTGCTTCAAAGTAGCACCATGATCTTCATGATAGAGAGTCTCCTATGTTGTCACTTTCATATACTAGTGGGAATTTTTCATTATAGAACTTGGCTTGTATATTCCAATGATGGGCTTCCTCAAAATGCCCTAGGTCTTCGTGAGCAAGCGAGTTGGATGCACACCCACTTAGTTTCTTTTGTTGAGCTTTAATATACTTATAGCTCTAATGCATCCGTTGCATGGCAATCCCTACTCACTCACATTGATATCTATTGATGGGCATCTCCATAGCCCGTTGATACGCCTAGTTGATGTGAGACTATCTTCTCCTTTTGTCTTCTCCACAACCACCATTCTATTCCACCTATAGTGCTTTCGTCCAAGGCTCACGCTCATGTATTGCGTGAAGATTGAAATTTTTGAGAATGTCAAAAGTATGAAACAATTGATTGGCTTGTCATCGGGTTGTGCATGATTTAAATACTTTGTGTGGTGAAGATAGAGCATAGCCGGACTATATGATTTTGTAGGGATAACTCTCTTTGGCCATGTTATTTTGAGAAGACATAATTGCTTTGTTAGTATGCTTGAAGTATTATTATTTTTATGTCAATATTAAACTTTTGTCTTGAATCTTATGGATCTGAATATTCATACCACAATTAAGAAGAATTACATTGAAATTATGCCAAGTAGCATTCCACATCAAAAATTTTGTTTTTATCATTTACCTACTCGAGGACGAGCAGGAATTAAGCTTGGGGATGTTGATACGTATCCAACGTATCTATAAATTTTGATTGCTCCATGCTATATTATCTACTATTTTGGACAATATTGGGCTTTATTATCCACTTTTATATTATTTTTGGGACTAACCTATTGACCCAGAGCCCAGTGCCAGTTCATGTTTTTTCCCTTGTTTGATGTTTCAAGAAAAGGAATATCAAAGCGAGTTAAACGGAATGAAACCTTCTGGAGAAGTTATTTTTGGAAGGAAAGCTACCCGATAGACTTGGGGTGCACGTCAGGGAAGAAACGAGGGAGCCACGAGGTAGGGGGCGCGCCCACCCCCCTAGGGCGCGCCCTCCACCCTCGTGGCTCCCATGACGTACTTCTTCCACCTATATATTCCCATATATCCTAAAAACTTCGGGAAACAAAATAGATCGGGAGTTCCGCCGCCGCAAGCCTCTGTAGCCACCAAAAACCAATCGGGACCCTATTCCCAAGCACCTGGGAGGGATCCTCACCGGTGGCCATCTTCATCATCCGGCGCTCTCCATGACGAGGAGGGAGTAGTTCACCCTCGGGGCTGAGGGTATGTACCAAAGAGCTATGTGTTTGATCTCTCTCTCTCTCATGTTCTTGATTTGGCACGATCTTGATGTATCGCGAGCTTTTCTATTATAGTTGGATCTTATGTTTCTTCTCCCCTACTCTCTTGTAATGGATTGAGTTTCCCTTTGAAGTAATCTTATCGGATTGAGTCTTTAAAGATTTGAGAACACTTGATGTATGTCTTGCCGTGCGTATCTGTGGTGACAATGGGATATCACGTGATTCACTTGATGTATGTTTTGGTGATCAACTTGCGGGTTCCGCCCATGAACCTATACATAGGGGTTGGCACACGTTTTCGTCTTGATTCTCCGGTAGAAAGTTTGGGGCACTCTTTGAGGTTCTATGTGTTGGTTGAATAGATGAATCTGAGATTGTGTGATACTTGAGGTGACATTGGAGTATCTAGGTGACAGTAGGGTTTTGGTTGATTTGTGTCTAAGGTGTTATTCTAGTATGAACTCTAGGGCTGTTTGTGACACTTATAGGAATAGCCCAATGGATTGATTGGAAAGAATAATTTTGAGGTGGTTTGGTACCCTACCATAATCTCTTAGTTTGTTCTCCGCTATTAGTGACTTTGGAGTGACTCTTTGTTGCATGTTGAGGGATAGTTATATGATCCAATTATGTTATTATTGTTGAGAGAACTTGCACTAGTGAAAGTATGAACCCTAGGCCTTGTTTTCTATCATTGCAATACCGTTTACGCTCACTTTTACCACGTGTTACCTTGCTGTTTTTATATTTTCAAATTACAAAAACCTATATCTACCATCCATATTGCACTTGTATCACCATCTCTTCGCCGAACTAGTGCACCTATACAATTTACCATTGTATTGGGTGTGTTGGGGACACAAGAGACTCTTTGTTATTTGGTTGCAGGGTTGTTTGAGAGAGACCATCTTCATCCTACGCCTCCCACGGATTGATAAACCTTCGGTCATCCACTTGAGGGAAATTTGCTACTATCCTACAAACCTCTGCACTTGGAGGCCCAACAACGTCTACAAGAAGAAGGTTGTGTAGTAGAAATCGGTGGTACGTAGGTTTATATAGGAGGAAGAAGTAGGTCGGTGGAGCCACGAGGGTGGAGGGCGCGCGCAGGGGGTAGGCGTGTCCCCCTGCCTCGTGGCCTCCTCGTTGATTGCTTGACGTTCACTCCAAGTCCCCTAGATCACGTTTGTTCCAAAAATCACGTTCCCGAAGGTTTCATTCCGTTTGCACTCCATTTGATATTTCTTTTCTGCGGAATATTGAAATAGGCAAAAACAACAACAATTTGCACTGGGCCTTGGGTTAATAGGTTAGTCCCAAAAGTAATATAAAAGTGTATAAATAATCCCATTAAACATCCAAAACAGAATATATAATAGCATGGACCAATCAAAAATTATAGATACGTTGTAGACGTATCAAGCATCCCCGAGCTTAATTCCTGCTCGTCCTCGAGTAGGTAAATGATAAAAACAGAATTTTTGATGTGGAATGCTACTTAGCATATTCTTCAATGTAATTTTATTTATTGTGGCATGAATGTTCAGATCCGAAAGATTCAAGATAAACGTTTAATATTGACATAAAAATAATAATACTTCAAGCATACTATCAAAGCAATTATGTCTTCTCAAGATAACATGGCCAAAGAAAGTTCATCCCTACAAAATCATATAGTTTGGTCATGCTCCATTTTTGTCACACAAGAATGCTCTCATCATGCAAAACCCCGATGACAAGCCAAGCAATTGTTTCATACTTTAGTAATCTCAAACTTTATAAACCTTCACGCAATACATGAGCGTGAGCCATGGATATAGCACTATGGGTGGAATATAAGATGATGATGGGGGTTGTGTGGAGAAGACAAAAAAGGAGAAAGTCTCACATTGACGTGGCTAATCAACGGGCTAGGGAGATGCCCATCAATTGATGTCAATGCAAGGAGTAGGGATTGCCATGCAACAGATGCACTAGAGCTATAAATGTATGAAAGCTCAACAAAAGAAACTAAGTGGGTGTGCATCCAACTTGCTTGCTCATGAAGACCTGGGGCATTTGAGGAAGCCCATCGTTGGAATATACAAGCCAAGTTCTATAATGAAAAATTCCCACTAGTATATGAAAGTGACAAAACAAGAGACTCTCTATCATAAAGATCATGGTGCTACTTTGAAGCACAAGTGTGGAAAAAGGATAGTAGCATTGTCCCTTTTTATTTTCTCTTCTTTATTTCTTTATTTTTATTTTTTGGGCCTTTTTTATTTGGCATTTCTCTCTTTTTTTATTTGGGACAATTCTCTATTAATGATGATCATCACACTTCTATTTATTTACAACTCAATGATTACAACTCGATACTAGAACAAAGTATGACTCTATATGAATGCCTCCGGCGATGTACCGGGAAGGGAAATGAATCAAGAGTGACATGTATGAAATAATATGCATGGTGGCTTTGCCACAAATACGATGTCAACTACATGATCATGCAAGGCAATATGACAATGATGAAGCGTGTCATAATAAACGGACCGGTGGAAACTTGCATGGCAATATATCTCGGAATGGCTATGGAAATGCCATAATAGGTAGGTATGGTGGCTGTTTTGAGGAAGATATAAGGAGGTTTATGTGTGATAGAGTGTATCGTATCACGGTGTTTGGATGCACCGGCGAAGTTTGCACCAACTCTCAAGGTGAGAAAGGGCAATGCACGGCATCAAGAGGCTAGCAATGATGGAAGGTTGAGAGTCGTATAATCCATGGACTCAACATTAGTCATAAAGAACTCACATACTTATTGCAAAAATCTACAAGCCATCAAAAACCAAGCACTACGCGCATGCTCCTAGGGGGATAGATTGGTAGGAAAAGACCATCGCTCGTCCCCGACCGCCACTCATAAGGATGACAATCAAAGAACACCTCATGTTTCAAATTTGTTACACAAGTTTACCATACGTGCATGCTACGGGACTTGCAAACTTCAACACAAGTATTTCTCAAATTCACAACTAATCAACTAGCACAACTTTAATATTACCACCTTTATGTCTCAAAACAACTATCAAGTATCAAACTTCTCTTAGTATTCAATGCACTTAGAAGTTTTTATCTTGGATGCCTATCATATTAGGACTAATTTTATAACCAAAGCAAACTACCATGCTGTTCTACAGGACTCTCAAAATGATATAAGTGAAGCATGAGAGATCAATAATTTCTATAAAATGTAACCACCACCATGCTCTAAAAGATATAAGTGAAGCACTAGAGCAAAATTGTTTAGCTCAAAAGATATAAGTGAAGCACATAGAGTATTCTAATAAATTCTGATAAATGTGTGTCTCTCTCAAAAGGTGTGTACAGCAAGGATTATTGTGGTGAACTAAAAATCAAATACTCAAATCATACAAGACGCTCCAAGCAAAACACATATCATGTGGTGAATAAAAATATAACTCCAACTAAAGTTACCGATGGACGAAGACAAAAGAGGGGATGCCTTCCGGGGCATCCCCAAGCTTAGGCTTTTTGGGTTGTCCTTATATTTTACCTTGGGGTGCCTTGGGAATCCCCAAGCTTAGGCTCTTGCCACTCCTTGTTCCATAATCCATAAAATCTTTACCCAAAACTTGAAAACTTCACAACACAAAACTTAACAGAAAATCTCGTGAGCTCTGTTAGTGAAAGAAAACAAAACACCACTTCAAGGTACTGTAATTAACTCATTCTTTATTTATATTGGTGTTAAACATACTGTATTCCAACTTTTCTATGGTTCATAAACTCCATTACTAGCCATAGGTTCATCAAAATAAGCAAACAACACGCGAAAAACAGAATCTGTCAAAAACAGAACAGTCTGTAGTAATCTGTAACTAACGCAAACTTCTGGAACTCCAAAAATTCTAAAGAAATTGCTGGACATGAGGAATTTATCTATTAATCATCTGCAAAAAGAATCAACTAAATATCACTCTCCAGTAAAAAGTTGTAGCTAATCTCGTGAGCGCTAAAGTTTCTGTTTTTTACAGCAAGATCGCAAAGACTTTCCCCAAGTCTTCCCAAAGGTTCTACTTGGCACAAACACTAATTAAAACACAAAACCACACCTAAACATAAGATAGATGGATTATTTATTTCTAAACAGAACCAAAAAGCAAAAAACTAAAATAAAATTGGGTTGCCTCCCAACAAGCGCTATCGTTTAACGCCCCTAGCTAGGCATAAAGGCAAGGATAAATCTAGGTCTTGCCATCTTTAGTGCTGGGAAAGAAAACAGAAAATTTATTATATATAGCATTTATATTTATTTTTTTATAAAGCATGTGGCCGTTAATGGTGGAAGAAAGATTAAGCACGTTACGGAAATTTGCATCTAAACTAGTTTTCATCTCTTTGATAATTTTGTTTTGGTAAAAGCACAAAAGAGAGGTGGATTCAACTTTCTCACTCATAGGGTGCCCAAATATAGTTTTCATCTTTTCATAGGTATCTATGGGATCCTCTTCAGGAAAACGCTCTTCAAAAATAGAATCTAAAACTTGCTTGAACGAAGCGGGCAACCCAACATAAAAGCTTTTTAGGTATACCTCAATTTGATATTGGGGCACATAGCTAGCTCGGATCCTTAAAAGCCTATCCCAAGCATCTTTCAAAGACTCATCAAGTAAATAACGAAAAATTTCGGGATCATCTTCATCAAAATTATTCAAACCCTCATTGACCCCGGTAGGTCTTTCCATAGCATCATTATTTATGAGCTTAGAGAGGACAGATGGACTATCCAAAGTATTAAAACCATTGAGAGAGCCCTTGGCCCTTTTTGATTCGCCCATGGCACAAGAAAAACAGAGGGAAAGAGGCGAACGGAAAAAGAGGGCGAATAAAACGGCAAGGGTGAAGTGGGGGAGAGGAAAACGAGAGGCAAATGGCAAATAATGTAATGCGAGGGATAAGAGTTTGTGATGGGTAGTTGGTATGTCTTGACTTGTGCGTAGACTCCCAGGCAACGGCGCCAGAAATCCTTGCTACCTCTTGAGCACTGCGTTGGTTTTCCCTTGAAGAGGAAAGGGTGATGCAGCAAACTAGCGTAAGTATTTCCCTCAGTTTTTTAGAACCAAGGTATCAATCCAGTAGGAGGCCACACGCAAGTCCCTCGTACCTACAGAAACAAATAAGAACCTTGCAACCAACGCGATAAAGGGGTTGTCAATCCCTTCACGGCCACTTGCAAAAGTGAGATCTGATAGAGATGATAAGATAAATTTTTTGGTATTTTTATGATAAAGACTAAAAGTAAAGAGAGCAAAATAAACGGCGATAGAAATAACTAGTTGATGGGAGATTAATATGATGGAGAATAGACCCCGGGGCCATAGGTTTCACTAGTGGCTTCTCTCAAGATAACATAAGTATTACGGTGGGTGAACAAATTACTGTCGAGCAATTGATAGAAAAGCGCATAATTATGAGAATATCTAGGCATGATCATGTATATAGGCATCACGTCCGCGACAAGTAGACCGACTCACCTGCATCTACTACTATTACTCCACACATCGACCGCTATCCAGCATGCATCTAGAGTATTAAGTTCATAAGAACAGAGTAACGCATTACGTAAGATGACATGATGTAGAGGGATAAACTCATGCAATATGATATAAACCCCATCTTTTATCCTCGATGGCAGCAATACAATATGTGTCGTTTCCCCTACTGTCACTGGGATCGAGCACCGCATGATTGAACCCAAAGCTAAGCACTTCTCACATTGCAAGAAAGATCAATCTAGTAGGCCAAAGCAAACTGATAATTCGAAGAGACTTGCAAAGATAACCAATCATACATAAAAGAATTCAGAGAAGATTCAAATATTGTTCATAGATAATCTTGATCATAAACCCACAATTCATCGGATCTCGACAAACACGCCACAAAAAGAGTTACATTGAATAGATCTCTAAGAAGATCGAGGAGAACTTTGTATTGAGATCCAAAGAGAGAGAAGAAGCCATCTAGCTAATAAGTATGGACCCGAAGGTCTGTGGTAAACTACTCACACATCATCGGAGAGGCTATTGTGTTGATGTAGAATCCCTCCGTGATCGATGCCCCCTCCGGCGGAGCGCCAGAAAAGGGTCCAAGATGGGATCTCACGGGTACAGAAGGTTGCGGCGGTGGAATTAGGTTTTCGTGGTGCTCCTCGATGGTTTTGGGGTACGTAGGTATATATAGGAGGAAGAAGTAGGTCGGTGGAGCCACGAGGGTCCCACGAGGGTGGAGGGCACGCCCAGGGGGTAGGCGCGCCCTCCTACCTCGTGGCCACCTCGTTGATTGCTTGACGTCCACTCCAAGTCCCCTGGATCACATTTGTTCCAAAAATCACGCTCCCGAAGGTTTCATTCCGTTTGGACTCCGTTTGATATTCCTTTTCTGCGAAACACTGAAATAGGCAAGAAAAACAGCAATTTGCATTGGGCCTTGGGTTAATAGGTTAGTCCCAGAAATAATATAAAAGTGTATAAATAAGCCCATTAAACATCCAAAACAGAATATATAATAGCATGGAGCAATCAAAAATTATAGATACGTTGGTGACGTATCAGCATGCAATCCATAAGTGGCTCTCATAATAGATTCATAAGGTAATTTAATTTTCTTTCTAGGAAATTGTTCCATGCCTTTCCTTAACAGAAATTGGAATCTAATATTCCCTTCTTTCATATCAATAATTGCACCAATCGTTCTAAGGAAAGGTCTACCAAGAATAATAGGACATGAAGGATTGCAATCTATATCAAGAACAATGAAATCTACGGGCACATAATTCCTATTTGCAACAATAAGAACAACATTAATTCTTCCCACAGGTTTCTTAATGGTGGAATCCGCAAGGTGCAAGTTTAAAGAACAATCATCAAATTCACGGAAACCTAACAAATCACACAAAGTTTTTGGAATCGTGGAAACACTAGCACCCAAATCACACAAAGCATAGCATTCATGATCTTTAATTTTAATTTTAATAGTAGGTTCCCACTCATCATAAAGTTTTCTAGGGATAGAAACTTCTAATTCAAGCTTTTCTTCATAGGATTGCATTAAAGCATCAACGATGTGTTTGGTAAAAGCCTTATTTTGACTATAAGCATGCGGAGAATTTAGCACGGATTGCAACAAGGAAATACAATCTATTAAAGAACAATAATCATAATTAAATTCCTTGAAATCCAAAATGGTGGGTTCATTGTTATGTAAAGTTTTGACCTCTTCAATCCCACTTTTACCAATTTTTGCATCAAGATCTAAAAACTCTGAATTATTGGGACGCCTTTTAACTAAAGTTGTCTCATCTCCAGTCCCATCATTATCAAGATTCATATTGCAAAACAAAGATTTAATAGGAGACACATGAATCACTTTTAGATCTTCATCCTTATTATAATAAAAACTAGAAGAACACGCTTTCACAAAGAAATCTTTTTTAGCACGTATCCTAGCGGTTCTTTCTTTGCACTCATCAATGGAAATTCTCATAGCTTTGAGAGACTCATTGATATCATGCTTAGGTGGAATAAATCTAAGTTTCAAAGAATCAACATCAAGAGAAATTCTATCCATGTTCTTAGCCAACTCATCAACCTTAAGCAATTTTTCTTCAAGCAAAGCATTGAAATTCTTTTGAGAAATCATAAATTCTTTAACACTAGTCTCAAAATCAGAGGGCATCTTATTAAAATTTCCATAATAGTTGTTGTAGGAATTACCATAATTATTAGAGGAATTACTAGGATACGGCCTAGGATTAAAGTTTCCTCTATAAGCGTTGTTACCAAAATTGTTCCTACCAACAAAATTCACATCCATAGATTCATTATTATTCTCAATCAAAGTAGACAAAGGCATATCATTGGGATCAAGAAACACTCTTATTAGCAAACAATTTCATAAGTTCATCCATCTTTCCACTCAAAACATTAATCTCTTCAATTGCATGCACCTTTTACTAGTAGATCTTTCAAAGGTGCCATTGAGAATAATTAACCATAATATTATCTAGGAGTTTAGTAGCTTCTCCTAAATTTATTTCCATAAAAGTGCCTCCCGCGGTCAATCTAAAAGATTTCTAGAAGCAAAATTCAATCCGACATAATTTTTTTGTATAATCATCCATAAATTCAAACCATGTGTAGGGCAATCATGTATCATTAATTTCATCCTCTCCCAAGCTTGTGCAACATGTTCATGATCAAGTTCCTTAAAATTCATAATATCATTTCTAAGAGAGATGATCTTAGCGGGAGGAAAATACTTAGAGATAAAGCATCTTTGCACTTATTCCAAGAATCAATACTATTTTTAGGCAAAGACGAAAAACAAGTTTTAGCACGATCTCTAAGCGAAAAAGGAAATAGCTTCAATTTAACAATATCATTATCCACAGCTTTCTTCTTTTGCATATCACATAAATCAACAAAGCTGTTTAGATGGGTAGCAGCATCGTCATTAGGAAGGCCAGCGAATTGATCTTTCATGACAAGATTCAACAAGGCAACATTGATTTCACAAGATTCAGCATCAGTAATAGGAGCAATCGGGGTGCTAAGAAAATCATCGTTGTTGGTATTGGAAAAGTCACACAATTTAGTATTATCTTGAGACATCGTGACAAGCAAGCAATCCAACACACAAGAAAAAGAGAAGCAAGCGAAAAAGAGGCGAACAAAAAGAGAGGGCGAATAAAATGGCAAGGGCGAAGTGGGGGAGAGGAAAATGAGAGGCAAATGGAAAATAATGTAATGCGAGGAGAGTTTGTGATGGGTACTTGGTATGTCTTGACTTGTGCGTAGACTCCCCGGCAACGGCGCCTGAAATCCTTCTTGCTACCTCTTGAGCATGCGTTGGTTTTCCCTTGAAGAGGAAAGGGTGATGCAGCAAAGTAGCGTAAGTATTTCCCTCAGTTTTGAGAACCAAGGTATCAATCCAATAGGAGGCCACACGCAAGTCCCTCGTACCTACAGAAACAAATAAGAACCTTGCAACCAATGGGATAAAGGGGTTGTCAATCCCTTCACGGCCACTTGCAAAAGTGAGATCTGATAGAGATGATAAGATAATATTTTTGGTATTTTTATGATAAAGATTAAAAGTAAAGATTGCAAAATAAAGGGCGACAGAAATAGCTAGTTGACAGGAGATTAATATGATGTAAAATAGACCCGGGGGCCATAGGTTTCACTAGTGGCTTCTCTCAAGATAGCATAAGTATTACGGTGGGTGAACAAATTACTGTCGAGCAATTTATAGAAAAGTGCATAGTTATAAGAATATCTAGGCATGATCATGTATATAGGCATCACGTCCGCGACAAGTAGACGGAAACGATTCTGCATCTACTACTATTACTATACACATCGACCACTATCCAGCATGCATCTAGAGTATTAAGTTCATAAGAACAGAGTAACGCATTAGGCAAGATGACATGACGTAGGGGGATAAACTCAAGCAATACGTTATAAACCCCATCTTTTTATCCTCGATGGCAACAATACAATACGTGCCTTGCTGCCCTCGCCACATCCGGAAAGGACACCGCAAGATTGAACTCAAAGCTAAGCACTTCTCCCATTGCAAGAAAGATCAATCTAGTAGGCCAAAACAAACTGATAATTCGAAGAGACTTGCAAAGATAACAAATTATACATCAAAGAATTCAGAGGAGATTCAAATATTGTTCATAGATAATCTTGATCATAAACCCACAATTCATCGGATCTCGACAAACACACCGCAAAAAGAGTTACATCGAATAGATCTCCAAGAAGATCGAGGAGAACTTTGTATTGAGATCCAAAGAGAGAGAAGAAGCCATCTAGCTAATAACAATGGACCCGAAGGTCTGAGGTAAACTACTCACACCTCATCGGAGAGGCTATGGTGTTGATGTAGAATCCCTCCATGATCGATTCCCCCTCCGGCGGAGCGCCGAAAAAGGCCCCAAGATGGGATCTCACGGGTACAGAAGGTTGCGGCGGTGTAAATAGGGTTTCGTGGTGCTCCTGGATGTTTTCGGGGTATATGGGCATATATAGGAGGAAGAAGTACGTCGGTGGAGCCACGAGGGGCCCATGAGGGTGGAGGGCACGCCCAGGGGGTAGGCGCGCCCTCCTACCTCGTGGCCACCTCGTTGATTGCTTGACGTCCACTCCAAGTCCCCTGGATCACGTTTGTTCCAAAAATCACTCTCCCGAAGGTTTCATTCTGTTTGATATCCTTTTCTGCGAAACACTGAAATAGGAAAAAAAAACAATTTGCACTGGGCCTTGGGTTAGTAGGTTAGTCCCAATAAAAATAATAAAGTGTATAATAAAGCCCATTAAACATCCAAAACAGATAATATAATAGCATGGAACAATAAAAAATTATAGATAAGTTGGAGACGTATCAGTATGTACTTATTGAAAAAACTTATCAAGCGTCTTGATCTATCTCTATAGATCTTGATGCCCAATATGTAAGCAGCTTAACCGAGGTCTTTCTTAAAAAAACTCCTTTCAAACACTCCTTTATGCTTTCCAGAAAATTCTACATCATTTCCAATCTACAATATGTCATTCACATATACTTATCAGAAAGGTTGTAGTGCTCCCACTCACTTTCTTGTAAATACAGGCTTCACCGCAAGTCTGTATAAAAATATATGCTTTGATCAACTCATCAAAGTGTGTATTCCAACTCTGAGATGCTTGCACCAATCCATAGATGGATCGCTGGAGCTTGCATACTTTGTTAGCACCTTTAGGATTGACAAAACCTTCTTAGTTGTATCATATACAACTCTTCTTTAAGAAATCCATTAAGGAATGCAGTTTTGACATCCATTTGCCAGATTTCATCAAATGTGGCAATTGCTAACATGATTCGGACAGACTTAAGCATCGCTACGAGTGAGAAAATCTCATCGTAGTCAACACCTTGAACTTGTCGAAAACCTTTTTGCGACAATTCGAGCTTTGTAGATAGTAACACTACTATCAGCGTCCGTCTTCCTCTTGAAGATCCATTTATTCTCAATGGCTCGCCGATCATCGGGAAAGTCCATCAAAGTCCACACTTTGTTCTCATACATGGATTCTATCTCAAATTTCATGGCCTCAAGCCATTTCGCGGAATCTGGGCTCATCATCGCTTCCTTATAGTTCGTAGGTTCGTCATGGTCAAGTAACATGACCTCCAGAACAGGATTACCGTACCATTCTGGTGCGGATCTTACTCTGTTTGACCTATGAGGTTCGGTAGTAACTTGATCAGAAGTTTCATGATCATCATCATTAGCTTCCTCACTTACTGGTGTAGGAATCACTGGAACTGGTTTCTGTGATGAACTACTTTCCAATAAGGGAGTAGTTACAATTACCTCATCAAGTTCTACTTTCCTCCCACTCACTTCTTTCGAGAGAAACTCCTTCTCTAGAGAGGATCCACTCTTAGCAACAAAGATCTTGCCTTCAGATCTGTGATAGAAGGTGTACCCAACAGTTTCTTTTGGGTATCCTATGAAGACGCACTTCACCGATTTGGGTTTGAGCTTATCAGGCTGAAACTTTTTCACATAAGCATCGCAACCCCAAACTTTAAGAAACGACAACTTGGGTTTCTTGCAAAACCATAGTTCATATGGTGTCGCCTTAATGGATTTAGATGGTGCCCTATTTAACGTGAATGCAGCTGTCTCTAATGCATAACCCCAAAACAATAGTGGTAAATCGGTAAGAGACATCATAGATTGCACAATATCTAATAAAGTACGGTTACGACGTTCGGATACACCATTACGCTGTGGTGGTCCAGGTGGCGTGAGTTGCGAAACTATTTCACATTGTTTCAAATGAAGACCAAACTCGTAACTCAAATATTCGCCTCCACGATCAGATCGTAGAAACTTTATTTTCTTGTTATGATGATTTTCCACTTCACTCTGAAATTCTTTGAACTTTTCAAATGTTTCGCACTTATGTTTCATCAAGTAGATATACCCATATCTGCTCAAATCATCTGTGAAGGTTAGAAAATAACGATATTCGCCATGAGCCTCAACACTCATCGGACCGCATACATCAAGATGTATTATTTCCAATAAGTCTGTTGCTCGCTCCATTGTTTCGAGAACGGAGTCTTAGTCATCTTGCCCATGAGGCATGGTTCGCAGCATCAAGTGATTCATAATCAAGTGATTCCAAAAGCCCATCAAAGATGGAGTTTCTTCATGCGCTTTACAACAATATGACCTAAACGGCAGTGCCACAAATATGTTGCACTATCATTATCAACTTTGCATCTTTTGGCATCAATATTATGAATATGTGTATCATTATGATCGAGAATAAATCATTTATATTAAGTGTATGACCATAGAAGGTTTTATTCGTGTAAACAGAACAACAATTATTCTTTGACTTAAATGAATAACCGTATTGCAATAAACATGATCCAATCATATTCATGCTCTACGCAAACACCAAATAAAATTTATTTTGGTCCAACACTAATCTCGAAGGTAGAGGGAGTGTGCGATGGTGATTTTATCAACTTTGGAATCATTTCCAACACACATCATCACTTCGCCCATAACTAGTCTGTGTCCATTCTGCAACTCCTGTTTTTAGTTATTATTCTTAGCAACTAAATCAGTATCAAATACAGAGGGGTTGCTCTAAACACTAGTAAAGTACACATTAATAACATGTATATCAAATATACTTTTGTTCACTTTGCCATCCTTCTTATCCACCAAGTATCTAGGGCAATTCCACTTCCAGTGACCATTTCCTTTGCAGTAGAAGCACTCAGTTCCAGGCTTGGGTCTAGCTTTGGGCTTCTTCATGGGAGCAGCAACTTGCTTGCTTTTCTTCTTTGAAGTTCCTTATTCTTTCCCTTTGACCTTTTACTTGAAACTAGTGGTCTTGTCAACCATCAACATTTGATGCTTTTCTTGATTTCTACCTTCATCGATTTCAGCATCATGAAGAGCTCGGGAATCGTTTTCGTCATCCCTTGCATATTATAGTTCATCACGAAGTTCTAGTAACTTGGTGATAGTGACTAGAGAACTCTGTCAATCACTATTTTATCTGGAAGATTAACTCCCACTTGATTCAAGCGATTTGTTGTACTCAAACAATCTGAGCACATGCTCACTGGTTGAGCTATTCTCCTCCATCTTGTAGGCAAAGTACTTGTCAGAGGTCTCATACCTCTCGACTCGGGCATGAGTCTGAAATACCAATTTCAGCTCTTAGAACATCTTATATGTTCTGTGGCGTTCAAAACATTTTTGAAGTCCTGGTTCTAAGCCGTAAAGCATGGTGCACTAAACTATCAAGTAGTTATCATACCGAGCCTGCCAAACGTTCATAACGTCTGCATTTGCTCCTGCAATAGGTCTGTCACCTAGCGGTGCATCAAGGACATAATTCTTCCGTGTAGCAATGAGGATAATCCTCAGATCACGGACCTAGTCCGCATCATTGCTACTATCATCTTTCAACATAGTTTTTCTCTAGGAACATATCAAAAATAAATGGGGAGCTACATCGTGAGCTATTGATCTACAACATAGGTATGCAAATACTATCAGGACTAAGTTCATGATAAATTAAAGTTCAATTAATCATATTACTTAATAACTCCCACTTAGACAAACATCCCTCTAATCATCCAAGTGATCACGTGATCCATATCAACTAAAGCATGTCCGATCATCACGTGGATGGAGTAGTTTTCAATGGTGAACATCACTATGTTGATCATATCTACTATATGATTCACGCTTGACCTTTCTGTCTCAGTGTTCCGAGGCCATATTTTCATATGCTAGGCTCGTCAAGCGTTTAGTAACGCTGTTGATGTAGTCGAACGTCTTCGTGATCCAACCGATCCAAGTACCGAACTCACGACACCTCCGTGATGTGCACACGTTCAGCTCGGTGACGTCCCTCGTACTCTTGATCTAGCTGAGGCCTGATGTCTACTACACAACCTTCTTCTTGTAGACGTTGTTGAGCCTCCAAGTGCAGAGGTTTGTAGGACAACAGCAAATTTCCCTCAAGTGGATGACCTAAGGTTTATCAATCCGTGGGAGGCGTAGGATGAAGATGGTATCTCTCAAGCAACCCTACAACCAAATAACAAAGAGTCTCTTGTGTCCCCAACACACCCAATACAATGGTAAATTGTATAGGTGCACTAGTTCGGCAAAGAGATGGTGATACAAGTGCAATATGGATGGTAGATATAGGTTTTTGTAATCTGAAAATATAAAAACAGCAAGGTAACAAGCGATAAAAGTGAGCGTAAATGGTATTGCAATGCTAGGAAACAAGGCCTAGGGTTCATACTTTCACTAGTGCAAGTTCTCTCAACAATAATAACATAATTGGATCATATAACTATCCCTCAACATGCAACAAAGAGTCACTCCAAAGTCACTAATAGCGGAGAACAAACAAATAGATTATGGTAGGGTATGAAACCACCTCAAAGTTATCCTTTCTGATCGATCTATTCAAGAGTCCGTAGTAAAATAACACTGTCACATCCCAGATAGACCATGCATTAGGGTGTGCATCATGTTTAAATTTCATTTGAATTTGAAATGGGGAAGGCAGGAAACCCTGTAACACCCCCCTTTTAACAACTAGGGTTTACTAAAAATTATTTCAATGAACATGAAATGCCCTTCAAAATGCTCATCCTCTTTGCCTTGGTTCAGAACCCATGTCAAAGGAGGTGTGTCATTTTCTAGGTCATCTAAGGGTTCTAGAATTAATCCACAAGTTTTTGAAATGGGCATTTTAAATTATATAAAATATTTTAAATGTTCAAAATTTCCAAACCAAATGTTTCATGTTAGGAATATTCTAACAAGTGACCAGGAGCATTTTGGTGATTTTTAAAATAGTTTTGGTATTTTTAAAAACCCCACAAAGTTGCAGGAAAATTAGAAAAGAAAAAAAAAAGGAAAAACCTTACTGTCATGCGTTCGCCCACCTGCCGCCTAGCCCAGAAATGGCCAATGAGCTGCTTGGCTCGGCCAGCAGTACCAGTGCCCGACGGCGAGCGCAGGGCGCGCCACGCACCGTCCGCCGCCTCGCTTCACCTCCTCGCCGCCTCGCCGCCTGGATGACCTCCACGTCGTCGCCCGAACCCCCTGGACACTCCATTCGCCCCCTGCCACCTCTCTCTTGCTCTCCCCCAACCTGGCCGACGCCGTCGCCGACGCGCCACCGCCGAAGTCATGCTCCCCGCCGTCCATGCTCCTCCCCACCATGTCCAGGAGCTCCGCCGCACTCCACTACCCCTAGCTAGCTGAGTCCCGCTCGCTCTAAGTGCCCCGAAGCCACTACACCGACCTCGCCCGAGCTCGAAGTCGCCGGAGATCCCCTTTGACGTCGCTGTCGCCCGGTTCGTCCCTCGACCCGACGAGGCTCTACGCTGGCGCCCGTGAGCCTATCTAACTCCCTCTCCTCTCTCGCGCTTCGAGCACCACAACGACCCAACCTCGATCACCAGACGCCGCCATGAGCTCGTCCGACGTGCTCCCGGCCACTCTCCGGCCACCCTGTGGTGCCCGTTGCATTCACCCCACCCCAACGGGTCTGCCCATGCACTTCCCGCACCTCGTCGAGCCCTCCAACCCCAAACCCGTAGTTGGTCGAACCCGGCGGCCGCTTAACTCGTCGCCGGGCGCCAACTCCGCCATCCCGACCCAAGCTAACTCCACCAAGAGCCGCGGTTCATCTCAGCTCCACGTAGACGCCTTCGCGCCCATTTGGTGGCCGGAACGCAAAAGCACTCTGCTCCGCCCGGCGCTGGCCTCGCCAAGCGGCTAGACGCCGGGCGAGTTGACCATCGACCGCTGGTGGTGGGCCCTGCTGATCGCCTCGAGTCACCGACATGTGGACCCCTCGGTTAACTAATCCGGTTAGTTTTAATTAAAGTTAATTAGTTAAACTAATTATCGACATGCGGGTCCCACCGGGTCAGTTTGACTGGACGACCCGTTGACCCCTGACGCCACGCTGACCTCATGCCGACGCAATAAATGAATTTCTGGATTTATTCTAATATAGCAAATTCCGTAATATAATTCAAATTTCAAATGCTTATAACTTTTATTCTATAACTCCAAATGCAAAGATTTATATATGAAAAATTATCAGAAAAATCCACTCTATCCATTGGTACAGGTTTCATGCATGTTAAAACAAGTTAACTATGCTGAATAACCAGAATAAGATATTGCACCATTAGGACCAACTCAAATGAGCTATCATTTGAATCCTTGATTCAAATGAGTTCATCCCCTGCTCTTCAAGCTTGCATTAGGCCAACACACATCCATATTGCCATGTCATAGCATGCATCATATTGTTGCATATTGTCATGTGTGTTTACTTTCGGTGTGCTTTCATGATAGGTTCTCGCTCAAGATAACCTCGACTACCCATCCGAAGGCGCTTCTCTACCCCAGCCCATCAGCAAGCAAAACCCCTTGTTCATTCCGATACAATCCCACTCTCTCGCCTCGCTCTATTTTACTGCATTAGGACAACAACGACACATGTGTTACTTGCTGCGGTAGCTGAACCCCTTGATCCTTTGCATGACCTGTCATTCCACATTAATTAGATGAAACCCACTAGCATGAGTAGGAATTGTTTGAGCCATGTTGTGCCTACTCATTTATGCTTGTTTGTCATGCCTGCTACTGCTTAGAGTTGAGTCGGGTCTGATTCATCGGGAATGAATTGGAATTGTTATGAACATGTCCTATTGTGTGTGAGCTAAGTGTGTGAACACGATTTGGTAAAGGTAGCGGTGAGAGGCCATGTAGGAGTACATGGTGGGTTGTCTCATTGCAGCCGCCCTCAGAACTGAGTTCTGTGTTTGTGATCCATGAAACAGCTTACTACCACGCATTGGGCCCGAAACCAATGGACCCTCTCGGCTTCTTAACCACCCTTGTTCTTAGTCCGGAGTTGCAAGTAGTTTCGGTGTTTGTAGCATCTTTGGGGCATACGCAACGCTGACCTTAGGGGTGGGTTGTGTTGCGGTAGGCACCGTGGGTCTGTACCGAAAGTGCCCGCTTGGTATCTCGGGAACCCTGCACACATCGTTCGGGGCTGTATGGGAAACCTCGGCCGGACTCCCTGCGGATGGAACCCGAATAGGCGATAACCCTGGACTAGGGACTTGAGTGTTTAGGTAGGCCGTGGCCGACCCCCTCGCTGGGCTTCTGCTTGAAGGTTGCCGAGTACATGTCGTATAAATGGCGATAAGTGGTGAGAGCGTGTGTGAAGAAGTACACCCCTGCAGGTTTAATATGATCTATTCAAATAGCCGTGTCCACGGAGAAGGACTTCTGGGTTGCCTATATCAGTTCATAGACAAGTGAAAGCGGATACTCTAAAATGTGCAAGATAAGCGTGAGTACTATGGATGGCGTTCTCGTAGGGAGACGGGAGCGGGTCCATAGTGGTGTATTGATATGGTGAATATGTGGACTCGTAGCGCCACCTCAAAGAGTTACTTGCGAATGAGTTCAGATAGCCACCGAGTCAAAGTCGGCTTGTCATAGCCAAACTCCACCACCCCCCTTTGATAATCGATGCATATGTAGTTAGTTCGATGTAAGTCTTGCGAGTACAATTGTACTCACGCTTGCTTATTTTATGTTTTGCGAGAGACGTCAATCTCGCTAGTAGTTCCACGTGGACTTCGACGCTTAGCTTGTTACCTCATTTCTACGATCTTGTGCCTTGGCAGATCTGGTAGATAGTCGGGGCTTCTCGGCCCTTTTCATTTATAGTTATGCAGTACTCGGACATGATTAGCTTCCGCTTGTGCTTTGACTTGTATGCTCTGTGTGTTGGGTCTTGAGACCCATGTTTGTAATATCTCGCTCTTCTGAGCCTAATGAATAATATTTGAGTCGTAGAGTTATGTTGTGATGCCATGTTGTATCTACGCATATTGAGCATAATGTGTGTATGTTTGAAATGCTTGGTATGTGTGGGATCCGACAAACTAGTTGTTTATCCTTGGCAGCCTCTCATATGGGGAAATGTAGTCTCGTGATTCTCGAGCGATAGTAGTCCGCTTCAGACCGGTTCACCGGTGTCCTGCTAGCCCAAAGACTACCGCTTGGACACTTGACCTGGCGGCATGTGTTTCATTTCGTTCCTATGTCCGTCCCCTCGAAATGTCACGCTGTGTTATTCGAGTCCCGCTTAGCTCACATGTACGGGATACCGGAGTCCTGTTAGCCCAAAGTGTTACAAACCGAATATATACGTTGATGACCGACATGCTCGATGTGATTCATGTATGTCTCCGTCTCCCCATAGGTTAGCGCCGCTTTGGGTTCACGACTAGCCATGTCGGCCCGGTTCTTTGTCATATGGATGCTAGCGACACTATCATATACGTGAGCCAAAAGACGCAAACGGTCCCGGGCCATGGTAAGGCGACACCCGTGGGAATACCGTGCGTGAGGCCGCAAAGTGATATGATGTGTTACATGCTAGATCGGTGTGACTTAGGATCGGGGTCCTGACAAACACGAAGCTATTTTTTCCATTCAATCTATCCTAGAGTTCGTAGAATAACACCTTAAGACACAAATCAACCAAAACCCTAATGTCACCTAGATACTCCAATGTCACCACAAGTATCCGCGGTTTATGATTATACGATATGCATCACACAATCTCAGATTCATCTATTCAACCAACACAAAGAACTTCAAAGAGTGCCCCAAAGTTTCTACTGGAGAGTCAAGATAAAAACGTGTGCCAACCCCTAAGTTCACAATGTTACGGAACCCGCAAGTTGATCAACAAAACATACATCAAGTAGATCACGTGAATATCCCATTGACACCACAGATAAGCACATGCAAGACATACATCAAGTGTTTTCAAATCCTTAAAGACTCAATCCGATAAGATAACTTCAAAGGGAAAACTCAATCCATTACAAGAGAGTAGAGGGGGAGAAACATCATAAGATCCAACTATAATAGCAAAGCTCGCGATACATCAAGATCGTGCCATATCAAGAACACGAGAGAGAGAGAGAGAGAGAGAGAGAGAGAGAGAGATCAAACACATAGCTACTGGTACATACCCTCAGCCTCGACGGTGAACTACTCCCTCCTCGTCATGGAGAGCACCGGGATGATGAAGATGGCCACCGGTGAGGGATCCCCCCTCCGGCAGGGTGCCGGAATAGGGTCCCAATTGGTTTTTGGTGGCTACAGAGGCTTGCAGCGGCGGAACTCCCGATCTAGGTTTTATTGGAATTTTTGGCGTAGGTCTCACGTCAGGGGGGGTCTCCAAGCCATTCACGAGATAGGGGGGCGTGCCCCCACCCTCGTGGGTAGCCTGGGACTCTTCTGGCCCAACTCTTTTACTCAGGGGGCTTCTTTTGGTCCATAAAAAGTTGACAAAAGCGAACAAGATAGCGCTAGCGCCCGCGGAGAACTCAATTCCAAGCTTTAAACCTCTGGTCCACGGGTCGGTGAACGATCTCTCTCAAGCTAGGTATCGGTGAAGTCCGTCATTGAATTGAAGTGGTAGAGTGGTAAGTGGGCGTGGTTTCCTGTTCCGCATTGACCCTAGGATTGGCGGCTT